>JAKSZT010000380.1:7779911-7829218 GCA_026826555.1 Tolypeutes matacus
AGTAGTCCATCTCAGTCCTCCTCTTATCTCCTTTAAGAATCCACCACCTAGGGGTCGGATGTGGCTCAACTGGTTGGGCGTCCGTCTCCCATATGGAGGGACCCGGGTTCGATCCCCGGGACCTCCCGGTAAAAAAAAAAAAAAGAATCCACCACCTACCACCAGGTCTTTTTTTTTTTTTTTTTTTTTTTTAGATTTTATTTATTTATTCATTTATCCCCCCCTTGCTGCCTATGCTCGCTGGGTCAGCCAACCATGCCGTGCGGGCGGGCTTGCCTTCACCAGGAGGCTCCGGGAACCGAACCCGGGGCCTCCCATATGGTAAACGGGAGCCCTACTGATTGAGCCACAGCCGCTTCCCACCACCAGGTCTTGAAGAAATTTTCCTACATTTTCTAGAGGCTTTATGGTTATTGCTTTTATATTTAGGTTTTTGATCCATTTTGAATTAATTTTGGTATAAGGTGTGAGGTAGGGGTCCTCTTTCCTTCTTTTGGCTATGGATATCCAGTTCTTTCAGGACCATTTGTTGAATGGACTGTTCTGCCTGAGCTGGGTGAGTTGACAGGCTTGTCGAAAATCACTTGATCATAGATGTGAGGGTCTGTTTCTGAACCATCAGTTTGGTTCCGTTGGTCTATGTGTCTGTCTGTATGCCAGCACCATGCTGTTTTTACCACTGTAGCTAGGTAATATGATTTATTTATTTATTATTTTATTTTATTTTATTTTTTTAAAGATTTTATTTATTTATTAATTTATCCCCCCCCTGCTGCCTGCGCTCGCCAGGTCAGCCAACCACGCCGTGCGGGCGGGCCTGCCCCCACCAGGAGGCCCCGGGAACCGAACCCGGGGCCTCCCACATGGTAAACGGGAGCCCCACTGATTGAGCCACAGCCGCTTCCCAAGGTAATATGATTTAAAGTCCAGAAATGACAGTCCTCCAACTTCGCTTTTCCTTTATAAGATGTTTCTGGCTATTCAGGACCCCTCACCCTTCCAAATAAATTTGATAATCGTGTTTTCCATTTATTTAAAAAATCCTGGTGGAATTTTTATTGAGATTGCATTGAATCTGTATATCGATTTGAGTAGAATTGACATCTTAATGATATATAATCTTCCAATCCGTCAACATGGAATATTCTTCCAATTATTTAGGTCTTTTTTGATTTTTTTTTTTAACAATGAGTTGTAGTTTTCTGAATACAAGTGCTTTACATTATTGGTTAAATTCATTCCTGAATATTTGGGTTTTATCTGTCATATTTTATTTTCACCACTCTTTTGACACTTAAGTTACTTTTATTGATATAATCTTTATTGCTAGACTCTAGGCCTCTCTCTTCTGTCTTTTCTTTTCACTCTTTAGTATTTCCTGCAAAGCCAGTCTCTTGGTTACAAACTCTCTCAGTTTCTGTTTATCTGTGAATATTCTAAACTCGCCCTCATTTTTGAAAGGCAGTCTTGCCAGTTATAAGATTCTTGGCTGGAAGGTTTTTCTTGCAGTATCTTAAATATATCATACCACTGTCTTCTTGCCTCCATGGTTTCTGATGAGAAATCAGCACTTAATCTTATTGGGTATCCCTTATATGTTATGCATTGCTTTTCTCTTGCTGCTCTTGAATTCTATCTTTGTCTTTGGTATTTGACATTCTGATTAGTATGTGCCTCTGAGTTGGTCTATTCGGATTTATTCAGATAGGAGTATGTTGTGCTTCTTGGACATGGCTATCTATGCCTTCAATAGGGTTGGGAAATTTTCTACCATTATTTCTTCAGATATTCCTTCTGCCCCTTTTCCCTTCTCTTCTCCTTCTGGGACACCCATGACATGAATGTTTGTATGTCTCTTGCTGTTGTTAGTTCCCTGAGACCTTGTTCAATTTTTTTCCATTCTTCATCTGTTCTTTTGTGTGTTTGCTTTCAGAGGCCATTTCTTCAAGCTCACCAATCCTTTGTTCTGCCTCCTCAAATCTGCTATTATATGATTCCAGTGTATTTTTTATTTCATTTATTGTGCCTTTCATGCCCATAAGATCTGCTATTTTTCTATGTACGCTTTCAAATTCTTCTTTGTGCTTGTCCAATGTCTTTTTAATATCCTTAATCTCTTTAGCCATCTCATTGAATTTTTTTTTTTTTTTTTTTTTAAAGATTTTATTTATTTATTCATTTATCCCCCCCTTGCTGCTTGTGCTCGCCGGGTCAGCCAACCACGCCGTGCAGGCGGGCTTTTGCCTTCACCAGGAGGCCCCGGGAACTGAACCCAGGGCCTCCCATATGGCAAACGGGAGCCCTACTGATTGAGCCACAGCCGCTTCCCCTCATTGAATTTTTTAAGGAGATTTGTTTGAACTTCTATGATTAATTGTCTCAACTCCTTTTTGTCATCTGGAGGCTTATCTTGTTCCTTTAACTGGACCATATCTTCCTGTTTCTTGGTGTGGATTGTAATTTTTTGTTGGTGTCTTGGCATCTGTTTACTAGAGTGTTTATTCTGGGAGCAGTTTCTCTCTTTAGTTTAGGGCTTTTTTGCCCTTTCTCCTTTGCTGGTTGTGTAGTAGGAGCCAAGGATGTAGCTGGTGCTGTAAGCTATGGAGGCTCAAGTGCCCCTCATTGCCCCAGGGACCAATGAAGCTTCTCCCAACTTTCTCCTTTTCCAGGGGTCAGGACAGAGCCACAGCTGTGTGTAATAATACAAGTCGTGAAGGCCTAGACTGTAGTTGTCCAGAAAGACTGATGAAGCTTTACGCCCTTTCCTCCCCTGCTTGGCAGGGGGATGGAGTTGCAGGTGTGGGCAGCAATCTATGCTGTGCGGGTCCAAAATGACCGCAGTTGCCCCAGGAGACTCCCGACTATTCAGTCTGTGCCAGCCAAATGTACCTTCCGTTACCTGGAGAAGCTGGTGCAGGGCCTGTCAGCTACCTCCCTGCTAAAGGTGGGGCTGAAGCCTGGGCTAGGGCTGCAGGTTGATCTGGGTGAAAGAAACCGGTCCCTACCATCACTGTGATTTGCTGTCAGCCCGGCTTCCCCTCATGGAGGGGGCAGAGTCAAAATAGCAGCTACCAGCCTTTTTCCAATTTGGACAGGTTCAAATTTCAGCTGATCTTAGGGTTATAGTTTAGCCAATGGAATTTACTAATCAATAGCTGAAATCGGTGGTCAACCTTATCTTCCTCCCATTTTTGGGAAATGGAGCTTCCAGTTCCAGCCACAGAAGAGCTCCTAGGGCGGCTTGTACCACCCAAGTAGTATGATCACCTGCCTCTGCAGCATGGCCTGTGTCCCGGATGCTGGCACATGTCTCCCCAACTTCCTCCCTCCCAGAGGTGGGGTTGGGGCTTAGGCTAGAGCTGAAATACGATCTGGATGGAAAGAAGCTGGTCCCTATGAGCGCTGTGATTTTCAGTCCACCCTGCTTCCCCTTGTGCAAGAGAAGGAGTTAAAATGGCGGCTACCGGCCTCTTTCTGACTTAGACGGGTTCAAACTTTAGTTGTTTATAGGATCATATTTTAGCCAGCCGAATTTACTAATCAGTAGCTGAAGTTGGTGCCTAACCGTCTCTTCCTTCCCCATTTTTGGGAAGTGGAGCTTCCAATTCCAGCTATGGAATAGCTCTCGAGGCAGCTTGTGCTGCCAGTGGAGGATGGGCACTGGCCTTCAGGGCGTGGAGAGCTCTACTTATGAATCTTCTCTGCAGATGGGCAGTCTACTCTTTCCATTCTTTCAAGGATGTTGCAGGATGCACTTCTGGTCTCCAGGAACCCCCAAACAGGTGCTTTAGATAGCTCTGGGTGATTACTAACTGCCCTGTAGAGCTGACTCTAGGAGCACCTTACTCTGCCGCCATCTTGCTGGTTGTCCCTTCATTGCTGTTTTGTTTTGTTTTGTTTTAAACAATTTATTGAAGTATATCATTCTTACATGAACATACATAAACTATAAGTGTTCAGTAAACATTTTGAACTTACAAAACAAACATGCATAAACATACAGGGATCCCACACATCACCCCCTCAAACACCCTGCATTATTGTGAAACATTTGTTAACAAATTATGAAAGAGCATCATCAAAGTATTACTACTAACTATAGTCCGTATCTTACTTCCCTATACATTTTTTTTAAAGGATTTATTTATTTATTTACTTTTATCCATTTTTACCACCACCCCCACACCCGTTTTTTGCTGTTTTTGTGTCCATTTGCTGACAACTCTCTGTGTCCGTTTCCTGCCCTCTCCTCATCCTTCTCCTCCTGTCTTCACTGGGATTCGATCCTCAGGACCTCCGATGTGGAAGAGAGGCGTCCTACTACCGCCTGCGCCACCCTAGTTCCTGGTTTTTCGGCATGTCTCATCTTGGCTCTCCCTTGTGTCACTCTCCTGTTATGTCATCATCTTGCTGCGTGGCTTGTGGGGTCTGGTGGTGCACCCGCTTGCAGTGCCTGGCAGCGCACCCGCACACAGGGCCTGGAGGGCTCATCCGCTTGTGGGGCCTGACGTCACACCTGTTCGTGGGGCCTGGTAGCACACCTGTGCATGGGGCCTGGTGGCCCACTTTTTAAATTTTTACCAGGAGGTCCCGGGGATCAAACCCAGGTCCCTCCATATGGGAGACGGACGCCCAACCATTTGAGCCACATGCGTCCCCCTGTTATATCTCTTAAGGTTGACCAAACATACCTAGAGTTACAGTCTTTTCCTATACAGGATGGTCATATAATAAATCAGGCTTAGTTTATCACCAGCATTCCAAAAACCAGACCTAGGGAGACACATGCATGGTTTCTAATATAGTGAATGTTTAGCCTACCCTGATTATCACAAAATCAGGACAGTGAGAATATTCACATCCTTCATTGCTTTTTAATACTATCTTATCTTACTTGGTGAATGTCTCGGCCTGATTATCTCTCTGGTTGGCAATGGGAATATTATTATCATTTAGCATTTTCTCAGCTGTGACATGATGTGCCCCTGTACAGAACACGCAAAAGGTACAATCCTTGCCCTTGGGGATCTGAGATCCTGAAAAGGTGTGTTGCGTCCTATATCCTCTTTGAGATGTCTTGATCTTCTGGGGTGGCTGAGTTCCCAGAGTCCTGGAGGATAGTGGGTGGACAAGAGGCCCCTGGGCAGAATGCCCTGGCCTTTGGCTCAGCAAGAAGCCCCCAAGCTGCACACCTGTGCAGAGCTCACCTCGCTTCCCAAATCAGACTATGATCTTGCCTCCACTGGCTTCTTCTCTCCACCCCACCCCGCTTTTTTTTTTTTAATTTTAAAAATACTTTTGTATTGAAGTTGCTTTAAGCCAAAGCCAAAAGTGGGAACTGTCATAATAATATTAAGCACCCAGCTCCTGGCTTTTTCCTTGGCCCAAGTTCCTATAGGCTGGCTTGGAATCCTCCAGGGGCTGATCCTTCAGTTCTTTGGGGGTGTTTGGAAGTAGAGGGAAGAAAGTATATCTGGTCTCCTTGGAGGGAGGATTGACTGCATCTTCTCACCATCCTGATGAGAAAGAATCTGATGCTCCTGGCTTGGTGCTGTGCTTAGATTTGACATCTCCCTCTGGGAAGCTCTTTGCACACTAAAAGCCCAGGACTATATTAAGCCACCCAAAGTGTTGGGAGCCAGGCAAGTTTGTTTGGCTGGATTTTCAGCTAAATCAGTCCTGGGAGCTACTGTTTTTAAACTTTAGGAATGTTGTGGGAAAGCAGTCCTTGGCTCCCAGCAAGGGATCTCAGGAAATATCTACTTAAGTGAGGCAAACACATTCCATGAATCTGGTTGAATGGGGTGTAGGGTAAAGAGAGCATCTATAACTCAGTTAAAACTCAAAGGCACTGCCCTGTACTATAGCCTCATCACATACCCAGCTTGGGTGTGAGTGTGTGAGATCTTGGACTCATGTGTTTTTCTCTTTTTTCCTTTCTTCTTTTCTTCCTTTCTCCCTTCCCCTCCCTTTCCCTTCCTTTCCCTTTCCTTCCTTCTTTGAAGATTAAGCAAAATTGCTTTACTATAACTGGAGATTTTTTAAAAAAATCTTAGCTATTTCAGAATATTATCATATAAACATATTTCAAAAGTATTTTACAAACTTTTACCACCTAGCTAATTGTGTAGTCACCAAACACCATTTCAAAATGGCTAAAGAAGTATCATAGATTGTGAATTGTTCAAATAAAAAGAGTGTTTGATTCATCTGGGCAAATATTTATTTTGTAATTGTATACTGAATTCTATTGTAAAGGCTGTCACCCACAGCATGGTAACTGTCAGGAAGAATCTCAGGAATGGTTGAAGGGCTCTGGGAGGGATCCAAGTTCAGGAAATTGGGCAAAGCTGGAAAACTTGGGCAGCTCTTGAAGGGCTGAGCTGATTAAGCTCCATTGTCCAGAATTCAGGGAAGCTAGCGGCATTTGCTGATGTTTTAAGGAAGAAGTAATGAGCAGAGACTGCTTCTAGAGAGCACTAAGAAAAGGAAGGATAAATAGTAGCTTTTACATTTGGGCACTTGCCAGGTGCTAGGCACTGTGCCATCCATCAAATGCCTCCCAACTGCCTTATGAGCTAAGTATTTTTATCCCTGTTTTACAGATGAGGAAACTGGGGCACATGGAAGTTAACTTGCCCAAGGGTCAGCTAGAAAGTGGTACAGCTAGAGTTTGTGTGAGGTCAGTCTGCCTCCACAGTCTGTATTCTTGCCATGTTCGCTGGACTCCTCTCTAGCATTTTATTGGGATCCTGGAGTGGTATAATTTTATGTAATAGCCACCCTAAGTCCACCCTGGGAACTCCCAAGGGTCCAAGGACCCCAAGCCTAAAAATCTCTGACTTAAACCTTCCTCAGTGCCCAGCTTCCCTCTCACTGCTAGCAGGCTCACCATGCTGCCCACGCCCTGCAGCCCGTACCCCTGGGCTGACAGTACCTCCTTAACCCTTACCTGCTCTTCTAAATCTTGTAAAACTTTGCCTCTTGTATCAGAGTCAGTCTAATTAGTAAACATTTATTTAGTCTCAGCACGTGCAAGTCACTAATAGTCAACTGATATGTATTGAGCACCTAGCAAGTGCCCATCATAATCTGTGTTCAGTGTTTGCTACTTTGGGAGAATACAAACAAGTAGAGGAATGGCAGGAGTCCACAGTATAATGTGAGTGATCTCCGCTTAAAATGTTATGGAGATCACATGAAACACTATATTAGAGGAAACACAGAATACTTAGAGAGAACTGGTGTGGGAAAGCACATAATTTCACTTAAAGACAGCAATACGATTTGAGAAGGGCTTTGACAAGAGGCCTTGTGAAGATAAAGCTGGACTAGAAGGACCTTCCAGGCTGAGCAGTCAGCAACAGTCATGGCATTGAGGTAGGGGGCATGCCGGCTGGTGGTCACAGCACAGAGATGGTAATGGTGTGGGTGCAGTGGGCCCTAAGGAGAGAAAGGAGGTCAGAGTCAGAAGCGTTGTCCAGCACCTGTGGCTGGCCTTATTTCTCTGACCTACCATTTGGTGACCCTGCTCCAAAAGGAGAGTGAGGTTAGTCAGACATGATACATTCTTAGCTTTATACACGTGTGTGTGTGCATGTACACAAACATGCAGAACCAAATTCTAGTGGTAACTCCTCCTTTCCTAAGTGCTCATAAATCAACTTTCCCCCGCCCCCACAAATCAACTTTTAAAATCTCTTGTTCTGGGGAGTGGATATAGCTCAAGCGGTTGAGTGTCTGCTTCCCATGTACGAGGTCCTGGGTTCAATCCCTGGTACTTCCTAAAACAAACAAACAAACAAACAGAAAACCAACTCTTGTTGGGGAGTAGATGTAGCTCAGTGGTTGAGCACCTGCTTCCCATGTTACAAGGTCCTGGGTTCAATCCCTGGCACCTCCTTACAAAAATTTTTTTCAGCCCTTCTGCTCCTGCTCCTGACCCCTGTTGCCCTCCTGCTGCTCTCGGGGCCCTCGTGGCTTCTGTACCCTGCTCTTGCCATGTCCCCCCTGCGTGGATCAACACGCAACCTCCTTGCATCCCTGGGTCCAAAGCGTTTCTTGTAGACAGCATATAGATGGGTCATATTTCCTTATCCATTCTGCCACTCTGTGTCTCTAGAATGGCTATTAAATAATACAATTAAAATACTGCAGCAAAAGAAAAAAATATGCAAAACAAAGAAGACATTACCAAGACTGTTACCAACTTCAAGCTACTCTTTACAATCGATCTAAATCCTTGGGGTTCTGTCATGTAAGCACATAAAGATCTTGTTACTGCTTAAAAAAAATTTTTTTATTCTGGGACCCTTTTTTTCTTCTTCTTTCATTTAATAACTTATTTAACAAATAATCCACCTTGAAATCTAATAATAGGTCTCTTAGTGCTAACCTGACACCTCCCAGGAGATTCTCATATTTTCCTTGTCACTTACGAGGTAACAGAACAAAATGAACGTATCCAGTTCCTAAAGTTCCCTCAGTGACCTGATATTCTTGAATATTCAGTGTTGCTAAACAAGGTTTTTGAAATAGCATGTTAAGAAACTATAGCTGTGCCTCATTTTGACTGCTTCGTTTTGATTTTCAAAACCAATAGGATGGAAGCGGCTGTGGCTCAGTCAGTAGGGCTCCCGTTTACCTTGTAGGAGGCCCCGGGTTCAGTTCCCGGGGCCTCCTGGTGAGGGCAGGCCCGCCCGCACGGCGTGGTTGGCTGACCCGGCGAGCACAAGCAGCAAGGGGGTATAAATGAATAAATAAATAAAAATCTTTAAAAACAAAACAAAACAAAACAAAAAAACAATAGGATATGCTGCTTCTCCTGAAAGAAACTGTTCCCATTTGGGAATCTATTCTTCTACTGATGCCCAGTAGAGTCTGGAGAGAAACCATCTCAGGCTGTGGAACTGGTCTGCAGAGACTTTTCTGCTGCTTCTATATCGTTTAAAAGACTAAGATTCCTTTTATAAGCAATCTTACTTGCTTGCATCTGAGATACCTTTTCCATGTTTTGATCTCCAAATCTATTGTCCATCTGTTGAAGTAACGTTACTCTTTGTGATACTATTTCTTCATGTCTTTTAGAAAGGTGAATTTCTTGTGCAAACAAGGAAGTCATCTTTAATCAAAGCAGACAGAGATAAGCCTACTTTGCTAAAAAACCTGGGTTAATACAGATGAAGGTCTAGAGAAATGCTTTTGAAGGTCCTGAGCCCAAAGGCAAGTCGTCTGCTTGATTGACTTGGTGCAAAAGCTGAAAGTGCCTGCTCAACCTCGCCCCTGGGATCTCCCAGGATGGTGCAGGCACCAGGCCCTCCTAGCAGGCCTATTCTGGGACTCTTAAACCCAAGAAAATAATCCAAATATGGTGGGAGCTGCAGGGGCAGCACACTATACACAAAGATGTTTGCCAAAGCAGCAAAGAGTACAGCTTTCGGAGCAACTTTATGTCTATTAAGAAGCAGTGGTCCAATTTAAGTAAAAACGACCACAGTCTTCTATAACCATCTCTATATAAACAATTTTCCTTTAATAAAATCAGCTATTTCAGATGAAAAAAAAAAAAAAAGAAGCAGTGGTCACGTAAAGGACCATATATGACTTTCCTGTTTGGGTAATGAATGATAGTTATACTACTTTCATAATGGGGAAAACAGGTTCCAATATGAAAATTTTACCCACATTTGTGAACCAAGAATATAGAATTTCTTCAATGTGGATCAATACAAATTTTTTAATCTTTTTTTTTCAAAATTTATTTATCTCTCCCCACCTCCCCGTTGTTTGTACTTGCTGTATCTTCTTTGTTTCTTTAGGAGGCATTGGTGAACCAAACCCAGAACCTCTGATGTGGGAAGGAGGCGCCTAATCGCTTAAGCCACCTCCATTTCCCGCTTTGTTGTATATCTTGTTGCGTTTTTCCTCTTGTGTCTCTTGTTGCGTCAGCTTGCTGCACCTGCCCATTGCACCAGCTCCCTGTCCTACTTGTCTTCTTTAGGAGGCACCAGGAACCTCTGCTCCCTGCTTTGTTGTGTCTCTCATTATGTTTTTCTTCTTGTGTCTCTTGTTGCATCATCTTGTTGTGTCAGCTTGCCGTGCCTGCCCTTCACCCCAACTTGCTGTCTGTTTTAGGAGGCACTGGGAACTGAACCATGGACCTCCTATGTGGTAGGTGGGAGCCCAATCACTCGAGCCACATCCCCTTCCCCAGATCAATAAATTTTTTTAAACTTTATTTTGTACATTTAATAATTGAAGATATAAACAATTAAAACTAAAAAGTAGACACAGATGAATGAATACATACATTTCTCAATTAAATGTACTAGATACATATAAATTTTTTTTTAAATCAAACAATATGTTACACAATATATTTGGTTCATAGTAACACAATCATACAGTATTTGTCCTTTTGTGTCTGGCTTGCTTTGCTCAACATAATGTCCTCCAGGTTCATCCATGTTGTCATATTCTTTACGACTTCATTTCTTCTTATAGCTGCATAATATTCCATCATGTGAATAGACCACAGTTTGTTTATCCATTCGTCTGTTGATGGACACCTGTGTTGTTTCCAACTTTTGGCAATGGTGAATAATGTTGCAATGAACTTCGGTATGTAGATGTCCGTTCATGTCACTGCTCTCAGTTCTTCTGAGTATATACCCAGTAGTGGTATTGCCGGGTCACGTGGCAAGTCTATATTCATTTAGGAACTGCCAAACAGTCCTCCACTGTGGCTGTACCATTCTGCATTCCCACCAACAGTGAAGAAGTGTTTCTATCTCTCCATAACCTCTCCAATGCTTTTAGTTCTCTGTCTTTTTAATAGTGGCCATTCTGATAGGTGTGAAATATTTCATTGTAGTTTTGATTTGCATTTCCCTAATCATGAGTGATGTTGTGCATTTCTTCATGTGTTTTTTTTGCCATTTATATTTCTTCTTTGGAGAAATGTCTAGTCAAGTCTTTCGTCTATTTTTTTTTTTTTTTTTTTTTTTTTTTTTTTACCGGGAGGTCCCGGGGATCGAACCCGGGTCCCTCCATATGGGAGATGGACGCCCAACCAGTTGAGCCACATCCGACCCGACTTTCGTCTATTTTTAAATTGGGTCATTTGTCTTTTTATTGTTGAGTTGTAACATCTCTTTATATATCCTGGATATTAAACTCTTATTAGATATGTGATTTCCAAATACTTTTCCCATTCAGTTGGCTGCCTTTTCACCCTTCTGACAAAGTCCTGTGAGGTGCAAAAGTGTTTAATATTGAGGAGGTCCCATTTATCTATTTTTTTCTTTTGTTGTACCTGCTTTGGGTGTAAGGTCCAAGAAACCACCACTAACACAAGGTCTTGAAGATGTTTCCCTACATTTTCTTCTGGTAGTTTTGTGGTCCTGGCTTTTATATTTAGATCTTTGATCCATTTTGAGTTGATTCTTGTATAGGGGGTGAGATAGGTGTCCTTTTTCATTCTTTTGGTTATAGTTCTCCCAACACCATTTGTTGAAGAGACCTTTTTTTCCCCAATAGCATGGACTTGGTAGGTTTGTCAAAAACCAGTTGACTGTATAGGTGAGGGTTTATTTCTGGATTCTCAATTCTATTCCACTGATCAATGTGTCTGTCTTGATGCCAGTACCATGCTGTTTTTTTTTTTTTTTTTTTAAATTTATTCATTTATTCCCCCCTTGCTGCTCGTGCTCGCTGGGTCAGCTAACCACGCCGTGCGGGCGGGCTTGCCTTCACCAGGAGGCCCCGGGAACCGAACCCGGGGCCTCCCATATGGTAAACGGGAGCCCTACTGATTGAACCACAGCCGCTTCCCTACCATGCTGTTTTGACCACTTGTAGCTTTGTAATATGTTTTAAGGTTAGGCAGTGTAATTCCTCCCACGTTGCTCTTCTTTTTTCGAATGCTTTTGGCTATTCAGGTGCACTTACTCTTCCAGATGAATTTGGTAATTGCCTTCTCTAATTCTGTAAAGTAAGCTGTTTGAGTGGTATTACATTGCATCTATAAACCATTTTGGGTAAGATTGACATCTTCATGATATTTATTCTTCCAATCCATGAACACGGAATGTCTTTCCATTTGTTTAGGTCTTTTTAAATTTCTTTTAGCATTGTTTTGTAATTTTATGCATATAGGTCCTGTACTTTTTTGTTTAAATTAACTCCTAGATATTTGAGTCTTTTTGTTGCTATTGAAAATGGAATTTTTCTCCTGATTTTCTCCTCAGGTTGTTCAGTACTAGTGTATAAAAACATAACTGATTTTTGTGTGTTGATCTTGTATTGTGCCACTTTGTTGAACTCATTTATTAGCTCAACTAGCTTTGTTGTGGATACTTCAGGATTTTCTAAGTACAGGATCATGCCATGTGCAAACAGTGAGAATTTTACTTCCTCTTTTCCTATTTGAATGCGTTTAATTTTTTTTTTTTTTTTTTTTTTTGCCTAATTGCCCTAGCTAGAACTTCTAGTACAATTTTTTTTTTTTTTTTTTAAGATTTTATTTATTTATTCATTTATCCCACCCTTGCTGCTTGTGCTCGCTGGGTCAGCTAACCACGCCGTGCGGGCGGGCTTGCCTTCACCAGGAGGCCCCGGGAACCGAACCCGGGGCCTCCCATATGGTAAACGGGAGCCCTACTGATTGAGCCACAGCCACTTCCCTCTAGTACAATATTGAATAACAGTGGTGACAGTGGGCATCCTTGTCTTATTCCTGATCTTAGAGGGAAAGCTTTCAACCTTTCCCCATTGAGTATGATGTTGGCTGTGGGTTTTTCATATATGCCTTTTATCATATTGAGGAATTTTCCTTCTATTCTTGTCTTTTGAAGTGTTTTTATCAAAAAAGATGATGGATTTTGTCAAATGCCTTTTCTGCATCGATTGATATGATCATGCGGTTTTTTTTCCTTCAATTTGTGAATGTGGTGTATTACATTGATTTTCTTATGTTGAACTAGCCTTGCATACTAGGAATAAATCCCACTTGGTTGTGATGTATAAGTGTTTTGATATGCTGTTGGATTCAATTTGTAAGCATTTTATTAAGAATTTTTGCATCTATGTTCATTAGAGAGATTGGCCTGTAATTTCCTTTTCTTGTAGTATCTTTATCTGGCTTTGGTATTACGGTAATGTTGCCTTCATAAATTGTGTTGGGTAATTTTCCCTCCTCTTAAATTTTTTGGAAGAGTTTAAACAGGATTGGTGTTAATTCTTTTTGAGATGCTTGGTAGAATTCACCTGTGAAGCCATCTGGTCCTGGACTTTTCTTTGCTGGGAGATTTTTAATGATGGATTCAATCTCCTTAGATGTGATTGGTTTGTTAAGTTCTTTTATTTCTTGTAGCGTCAGTGTAGGTTGTTTGTGCATTTCTAGGAATTTGTCCATTTCATTTAGGTTGTCTAGTTTGTTGGCATATAGTTTCTCATAATATCCTCTTATGATTCTTTTTATTTCTGTGGGGCCAGTTGTAACTTCCCTGCTTTCATTTCTGATTGTATTTATTTGCATCTTCTCTCTTTTTTTCTTTGTTAGTCTAGCTAGGGGTTTGTCAGTTTTATTGATCTTCTCAAAGAACCAGCTTTTGGTTTTGTTGATTTTCTCTATTTTTTTTGTTTTGTTTTGTTTTGTTCTCATTTTCATTTATTTCTGCTCTAATCTTGATTATTTCTTTCCTTCTGCTTGCTTTGGGATCGGTTTGCTGTTCTTTTTCTAGTTTCTCTAGTTGTTCAGTTAAATCCAGATCAATAAAATTTTAAAATAGCTATTTGAGAATCTTGACCAAGGTATCAGGTCCCCTGCTAGTGAGTACGGAAACTCTAAACTGTGGGACTGGTTCAGACTCTGTTACTCCCCCCAATTGTTCCCTGCCTGTGGTGCTCCAGCAGGCTGTGCTGATGCAAAGTACCAGAAATCTGTTAGTCTTTATAAAGGGTATTTATTTGTGGTAGAAGCTTACAGTTACCATGCCATAAAGCATACGTTTCTTCCTTCACCAAAGTCTGTTGCCACATTTTGGAGCAAGACATCTGCTGACGTTTGCCAGGGTTCAGGCTTTTTGGGTTCCTCTTTTCCTGGGGTTCCTTTTCTATCCTGGCTAAGCTCCTCTGTTTCCTCCACAAGCTCAGCTATAGAGTATCAGGAGAACAACTCATCTCTTTCCAGGGTCTTCTCTCCTTCCTCATGACCAAGCTGTTCTGTGTTCTTGCTTCCCCAAGCTCCAGCATTAAAACCCAGCTTCTGAACTCCAACTCAAAAACTCCAACTTTGTCCTTTGCCATGTCTTTTATCTTTGAGACCCCACCCACCAAGGGGCAGGGCTCAATACCCTACTGATGTGGCTCAATCAAAGCCCTAATCATAACTTAATCATGCCCAGATGAACAGACCAGTTTACAAGCATAATCCAATATCTATTTTTGGAATTTATAACTATATCAAACTGCCAACCTGCTTCAGCAGGTCACCCTTCTCAGTGAGCTAATGCCCATTGCCTCATTCTGCAAGTCTTTACTGTGTATTCCTGTGCCAGTCATTGTCCTGGGTGCCGGGGGTGCAAAGAAGGGTGAATCCAAGCCTAGTGGGAGAGACAGAAAAGCAGTTACAATACAGCATGGAGGGCCCTGTTTTGGTCAGGGTCCCACCAAGAAACAGATTGGCACCTTTGAAACAGGATAATTGGAGGAGGGTTTATTTCTGAAGGCGCAGCACCACTGGGTGTCTTGTAGTAACCCCTGGCTGGGCTCGTGGTGGCCTGACTGCTACGCCCATAGGGCTGAAGGAGGCAGAGAAGGGGGTGGGATTTAGAACCTAGAAGAAGAGAGTTGTGTTAGAGTGTCCCTCTTCAGAATGACCTTCAGCAGTGACCTACCACAGAGGGACATGGCAAGCCCCAGACAATCTCTCAAAGGAGGGAGCCCTGGCCTCCCCCTCCTCCCTACCTCTGATTTTTCTGTCAGGGCTCCCTCTGACTGAATCCTAGTGGAAGTCAGAGGGCTTGGGACCCCCATCGATGTAGTCCACGGGGCAGAGAGCAGGGTGGGTGTATTTTTCTATTGCTGCATAACAAAATTACCACAAATTTAGCAACTTAAAACAAGATATTTATTATCTCACATTTCCTGTGGGTCAGGAGTCTGGGCATAGCTTAGCTGAGTCCTCTCCTTAGGGACTCCCAAGGTTACTATCAAGGTGTTGACTAGGCTATGTGCTCATCAGTCTTGACTGGGAATGGAGCCACTTCCAAGCTCCCTCAAGTTGGCAGAAATCCTTTCCTGTGGCTGTAGGATTCATGGCAGCTTTTTCAAAACCAACAGTGGAGAGAGAGAGACTGTAGCAAGACATGGTCTCATATAACATAGCCTAGTCTTGGGAGTGATGGCTCATCACCTATCCGTATTCTCTTGGTTAGAAGCAAGTCAGACCTGCCCACGTTTAAGAGGAGGGGATTCCACAAACACATGATCACTAAGAGGCAGGAGCATGGGGACCACTTAAGTCTGTCCAGCACAGTGAGGAATGGATCCCAAGGGACAAGCAGAGGCCACTCTCAGCACAGAGAAGGTGACACCTGAGCCTTCCTGAAGATTAGCATAAGACAAAAGATTTTCTAGAAAAAGGGAACAACCTGTGCCTTGGTTGTGTATTTCCTAAAAAACAAGGACATTCTTTTACATAACCACAATGCCATTATAAAGTCACAAAGTTAACATTGAAGAAAATCAGATTAGATAATAATATTATGTGTTATTTTGCTGATTGCACTAAATGATTTCCTTGGTATTGGTCTAGGATCCAGTCTGAGATTATACATTAACTTAATTGTCATGTCTCTTTAGACTCCTTCTATTTTATATGTCCTTCAAGTTGGATTTGTCTGATGCTTCCTCATGATTAGGAACAGGAAATGCATTTTTATATGAATGTTGTACCCTTCTCAGTGAAGCTTATCAGGAGGCACTTGATGTCAATTTGTCTCGTTACTGCTGATGTTAACTTTGATCACTTGGGTGAGGTGATGCCTGCCATGTTTCTCTACTGTAAGGTTAGGACTTTTCCATTTTATTTTCCTTTTTAAAATTTTTATTTTTTAAAGAAGTTTTAGATTACATAAATGTTATATTGTAAATATAGGGGACTTCCATATACTCCACTCCCTCCCACTCCCACACTTTTCCCCATTAACAACATCTTTCATTAGTGTAATATATTTGTTATGACTGATGAACACATATTGAAGTATTGCTAACCATGGTCTGTAGTTTAGATTATGGTTTACACTTTGCACTGCACAATTTTATAGGTTTTGACAAAATGTATAATGGCATGTATATGGCATTGCAATGTCATGCAGAACAATTCCATTGTCCCCAAAATGCCCCATGTTACACCTATTCTTCCCTCTCCCTCCCCTCAGAAACTCTGGTGACCACTGCTTTTACATAAATGTTACAAATTCTTCCATTACTAGAATAATAATGTCTACTCTAGTCCCTAGTTGCCTTCCCCCTTATGTTTGTTCATTCCTCAATCTTGAGGATTTTGGGATGGTGATGCCCACTCTGCTTCTAATTGAGAGGGAGCTTAGATCCCATGGGGCAGATGGATGGAACTGTCTTGCTTACAGTTGTAGAAACTCCATTTGTTTTTGGTTAGTGTCTTATAGACAGACATTTTGAAGTTATATTACTATTTAGTTTCTTATCAGATATTTCACCCACTAGTTTTAGCATCCATTGATGATTCTTGTCAGAATCGGTTATTATTATATGATTGCCAAATGGTGATTTCTAATTCCACAATTCCTTCTATATAAGGTTAAGGTTCTACTGTATGGAAGAGCTTTTTCTTTTCCACATTTATTTATTTATTCATTTATTTATGTCAATAATGGATGATGAACTCAGATTGTTATTTTAATTAGTGGGTTATAATTTGTTAACATCATTTATTTTGATGTTCAGATTGTCCTAGATTTGGCTACTCCTGTTGACATGTTCCTGACATCCTCTGAACACTTCCTTACTTTCTGGTACAACAGGAAGTTCCAGGCTCGTTTTGTATTTTCCAACCCCGGAACCAGCTACTTCTTCTTTTAATGGAGTGTGGTATTTAGGAACAAAGACTGGGAACTAGTTATTTTTCCTACTGGGGGGCAAGGTGTCACTGCTGTCAGTGGAGAGAGCTAGGAAACACGCACATATGTTTATATCTATATATCTATATCTAGCTAATCTACCTCTTTATTAAATAAATCATGAGTTCATATTGATACCTCCAATTCCAAAACCATACCTATGAGTTTCATTCTAACTTTAAAAAAAAAAACATATTTCTAGCTCTAACTTATATTTACCAATTTTTAACTTCTTTGACAATGAGAAACCTGGCTCCCATTATCCTCACTACATTTACACAGAAGGTAGTTTCAGAATTACTAATTCTACCACTATGAAAAACAAACCTACTAACTAGAATTTAACATTTGTTCATTCTTTTTATTGTTAACCCTAAGGATGTATGGTCAAATAACTGTGTTCAAAAGTTATTTGGGTTGTTACTTTTATTTTTTTCTTTCCCTTTTCAGTGTGGTTATGTTTTTTCATTCAAAATACAGTTAGGTTCATTTATTTCTATTTGTAATAGTCTAGCATTCCCCCTTCTCATCATTGATGTCAGACAGACCTCCAGTCTGAGCTCCATCACTTGTTTGCTGTGTGATTTATGGAATATTTTTTGGACTCTTTCAAGTGTCTTTTCCTCATATGTTAGTAAATGATGATAACAATTACTGGGTTATAGGGTTGTTGGGAGCATTAAATGATTTGGCACAGGAAAAGTGCTTAGTTCAGGGCCTCAAATTTAGTAAGAATTCAGTTAATCATAGTGGTTATTAATAGGTGGACCCCAGTAAAGCAGAGACCTAGCTCATTTAGGTCTACATGGATGCTGGCTTTTATTTATTTATTTGTTTGTTTGTTTATTTATATATTTATTTTTAGATATGTTACATACCACATGTATTTCACATAAATGCAATCATACAGTATGTGGCCTTTTGTGTCTGGGTTTTTTCACTTAGCATAATGATTTCAAGGTTCATCCATGTTGTAGCATGTATCAGTATGTCATTCCTTTTTATTGCCAAATAATACTCCACTGTATGGATAGATCACATTTTGTTTATGCATTCATCAATTGATGAACCTTTGGGGTGTTTCCACTTTTTGGCTACCATGAATAATGCTACTGCAAATATTCGTGTACAAGTTTTTATGGGACATAGGAATGGAATTGCTGGGTCATACGGTAGTTCTATATTTAACATTTTGAAGAACAGCCAAACCATTTTCCAAAGCAGCTCCACCATTTTACATTCCCACCAGCATTGTAGTAGCATCCTTGCCAATATTTGCCATTGTCTGTCCTATTAATTTTAGCCATCCTAGTTTGCATGAAGTGATATCTCATTGTGATTTTAATTTGTATTTCTCTAATGGCTAATGGTGTTGAGCATAAGATGCTAAACTTTTTGTTCAGTTCTTTCTGCTTCTCCAGCTTTGTGTTTCTTCCAGAAAGTCTCTGCTGGGTTCCTGTTCATCTCTTGCTTGGAGTTAGTGGTCCTTTTGACTTCTTGGAGACTGATACATTCTTTTTTTTTTTTTTTTTTTAAGATTTTATTTATTTATTCATTCATCCCCCCCCTGCCGCCTGTGCTCGCCGGGTCAGCTAACCACGCCGCGCGGGCGGGCCCGCCCCCACCAGGAGGCCCCGGGAACCGAACCCGGGGCCCCCCATATGGCAAACGGGAGCCCCACTGATTGAGCCACAGCCGCCTCCCCTGATACATTCTTGATCAGATGCTTTGGGCAGCTATGAATGGTTGGGCAGCTGTGTGTCTAGGATTCAAGACATGTGTTCTTCCTGTTTGATGTTGCTGGTGAGGCTGGCACAGGCTCACCAACCTGCCCAGACAAAGCCACCTTCTCCCCTTGACATCTCAGTGAGCATGACTAGGGATCTTAAACTGGAAATAATCTCAAGAGGCCATCTCATCCATCCCACTGCAACAAGACTGTGCCACAGTTAGAGCCCAACCGCACCCGGCCAGATTGTGGAGAATTTGTCATTTATCTCTTTAAAACTTTCTGTTGGAAGAAATTCCACTGGCCTCCTTTACCACCACCCAGCATTTCAGCAGCCTTCTGTGTTAGAAAAGACTTTGCTCTGACCTAGATCCCACCTTCTCTAGAACATGCCAATTTCCTCTCATGCTTTCCTTCCTCAGAAAATGTGAAAGACAGCTGTTCTGTAGGAAGGGCTCCATCCTCTAGTCAGACAAAACCACTTTGGCTGGAGAAGATCTCATATGAGGAAGTCCAGATCCAGCCAGGCCCCTCCAGGAGACTTTAAAGACAGAATGACCTTGTAATTTGGCCAGTGCCTGGATACCCTGCCTTGAAAAAGAGACCTTCTGACAGGCTCCAGATTGTGTGTTTATGATTGAGGCTGGGTCATTCCAAACTCATGTTTCAGACTTTGGAGGTTGTGTCCAGCCAGCCTGGTGGGTGGTAATCAAACGCAGGTGGAGACCATCTGGCTGGGCCTGTATGTGCCTCCCAGCCAAGGCAAGACTGGCTTGCCCCCAGAACTGCCCGAGAAAGTACCCCGTGTTGAGGCAGATGGTGTACACGTGCGTGTGTGTGCATGCACACCCATCATGTGTGTACATTAGCCCTCCTTAGAGTGTTGGTACTGCTCGAATACTATGATTTCTCTCTGTAGCCAAGGGTTCTCCCCATTGTGCAGTCCAAGAGGAACGTGTTTCTTTTCAGCTGTTTCTCAAGATTTTGTGGTTAGAAATCATGTATTTTTCTTGGCCCAAGATAAAAGTCTTGGAGTAATGGTCTAATACATTTTACAAAGCTGCCTCTAATTGGTGGCTGCTTGAAATCTTCCTTTTGCCATGGTGACCCATCTCCTTTTGTATTACCCCCACCCAGGTTTTCACACTCCTCCCAGGCTGCAGCCCACAAGGGTAACTCTTGCAGCTTCAGTTTGCATAGCTGTTCCCTTAGCCTCCCTGCACTGAATTGCCCCCCTGAACAGGGCAGTTCATCAAGGAAATAGAATAGCTCAAATTGCCTCCTGCCAAGCATCTTCTAGCCTGGTGTGAACCCTCAATATGGATTCCACTTCCTTGTTGCTAGATACTTGGAGAAAATGTAAACCATGGAAACCACCTTTAAATATAATTGGGATGACCATGATGATTTCTAAAGAATGCCTTTTCTGTCCTTTAGGGAATTTAGCTTATAAGAGATGTTCTCCACCCTCCAACAAGTACAAACCAGGGCTATAACACTAGCATCAGAGCTTCTGAGACTTTGGATTCCCTTTCCATCCAGTCTCTCAGTCTGGTGTCTTGAGGTTGATGATGAGGAAGGCAAGATGCCACATGGAATCCAGGGTTGGGCATTGTATCATCATACCCTCACGTAACTGGGATTGCCTGTTCTAGTAGCTCGGCTAGCAAGGAGATGTTGACCATTATCTTAGTTCATAGTTTGTATTTGTATGCTGAGGAGTTTACATGTGTACAGTCATTATGGATCATGTTTGTACAAGATATAATTACTGAAAATTATGTCATGAACATATTTAACCTTTCCCTTCCTGGCAAGCCTTGTGTCCTCTCTGGAACTCCTCCCTGGAAGCTTGCCTCACTTGAAAAAGTGTGGCACCCCACCAACTAGGCCTTGCTCTGTAATCCACACCATTTTACCCTTTCTGGAAGAAGTCCATTTTTGGGTCTTCCCTGGAGACTTAGGGCTCCTGAGCATTTCTAGCAGACAGGAAGGCAGCCATTCCCATGGTGCCTTGAGGTCACTGTGATGAGTTGTGGCCAAAGAGACAGTAATCCTTGTTACTCTGGACCACCTGGGGATGGGAAGGGAGGGAAAACTGCTTCCCCAAGATCTCAGTGATTGAAGAGTCCTTGTGGGGGGCCAGGTTTCAGGAAGAGTGCATGCCAACTGATGAGTGCATGCAGGGTGCAGGGTTTCAGGGAGAATATGGGCCTACCCAGTACCTTTGCAATCTGCCTTGGGACCCATCCACAACACCGAGGTTGGAGGTCAACAGCCAGCCTAGCTCAAGGCTTTGCAGTCTTGTGGGATGGGTCCAGGGCTGACTGCTGGTGGGGTGAGGGTGGGGTGGAGAAAGGGTCTCTTCCTCATAGAGCATTCAGCCTTGTTGGTGGGTCATAGGGCATGCATGTGAAATGACATGAATACTTTGCAAACTAAATAGGTACTTACTAACAGCTTGAAGGAATATTAAGCATTATTAAGGCAGATTTTTAGTAATGAATCCTTAGTCATCCAGAAAGGAATGTTCCAGAGCTACAAAGCCTGGAACTTGTAATTCATAGTGCCAGGCAGGGGGATTTGATTGACCAGGCCAACATCATACACATGACCTGTAGCAGGCAGGAGGGTGAGGCAAGTGGTCTGGTTCCTTCTGGGCTTTCAGGGTCTGTCTGCCCTCCAACCCCAGGCTTATACCCAGGAAAATTCCTCTGGTTAGGGGTGCTGTGGCCACCAAAGAAAGAGAGAGAACTTTAGTCCAATTAGATCTCCAAAACTGGGAAGCGGCTGTGGCTCAATCAGTAGGGCTCCCGTTTACCATATGGGAGGCCCCGGGTTTGGTTCCCGGGGCCTCCTGGTGAAGGCAAGCCCGCCCGCATGGCGTGGTTAGCTGACCCAGCGAGCACAAGCAGCAAGGGGGGGATAAATTAATAAATAAATAAAATCTTAAAAAAAAAAGATCTCCAAAACTGGGTATTTTTTCCTAAAGTAGTTGAACTAAAAATGTTTGCTTTTTATTACTTTCAGGTTTACAGGAACAGACGGACCCAGTGGTTTTGGCTTTGAGTTGACATTTCGTCTGAAGAGAGAAACAGGAGAGTCTGCCCCACCAACGTGGCCAGCAGAGTTGATGCAGGGCTTGGCCAGATATGTGTTCCAGTCAGGTAAGAGTCCCAGGAACTATTTGGTGGTTCTTTTGCCACAAGCCTGGTTGGCTTTTGGAACTCAAAGATATATTCTGATGTCTTTGGAGTGAACTTTCCGGGGAGTACTATACCCTACCATACCATGAGAGTGGCTTGTTTTGCCTGGTATTTCCTGGCTGGAAAATTACCTAGGCCATGGAGGCAAAGGAGATGTCATTGTGACCTCTGGCAGCAGGTCATCACTGCCACTATTCTGATGCCTTGCACCCTTGTTGCAGTCTGCCAGCCATACTTCTCA
Organism: Tolypeutes matacus; assembly: GCA_026826555.1. NCBI lineage: Eukaryota > Metazoa > Chordata > Mammalia > Cingulata > Chlamyphoridae > Tolypeutes > Tolypeutes matacus. The sequence goes on from JAKSZT010000380.1 coordinate 7,802,250, forward strand.
TTCCCATGAGCTAGAGGCCAACTCAGCATGAAGCTAACTAGCTCTTTCTGTGTCTGCCTCATTTTGCATAATTGGCATGGTCCTTGTTCCCTGCCATCAGTAGCAGGACCATCTTTGTTTCTGGAGCCACAAGCACACGTCACATGTTAATCATGGCTAAGGCTTAGGTTAGGAGGAGAGGGTGGGCAGAGAGAGAAAGAAAGGAATTTCCAGGAGCTTGCTCCCACACAGTGTGACGGATAAGAGGGAAAGCTAGAATCAGGCAGGGCCTTGACAGGCAGAAATACTGTTTGGTTCAGATGGTTCGTATGCCCTCCAGGGGATTGTTCTTTTCTCCTGGTACCCCTCTGGAGACAGCCAATATGGAACTTGACGTAGAGGATTTATGCTGGGAGCCTTGGTCTCACTGTCTCTTCTCAGCCTGCCTGTAGTTCTCCAGTGGGATGGAACATTCGGGTGAATTTAGTATGTTTTATGGAGTTTCATATTATTTGAATGTTTCTGGGTGGCTAACTAATTGCTCAGAAGCATCTCCCATATGACCTCAGTTTTTATTTTTTTTTGTTTGGTAAGTAGCCTTAAAAATGAAGGCTGAGACACTTTTCCAACTCTTATGCTCTTCAACTGCTGTAGATAAGGGTGGAGCAGCATCTACGGCAGAGTCTCTCAAAATGTGGTCCTCAGACCATCTGCATCAGAAGCTCTTGGAGAGCTTGTTGCAAACTCATATTCTGGGCCCTGCTAGAGACCTACTGACTCAGAATCTTTGTGGTGATGTTCCCAGGTACTTCTGGCAGAGATTGAATTTGGACAACCATTGATCTGATAGCTTCTCTAGGTACAGCGATGTATGTATGTATGTATGTATGTATGTATTTTAGCCTTGAGTAGGTTTTAAATCAGGGCATAGTAGACTCATCTAGGTGGAACCAATCTGCTCTTGTTCCAGACCCCTGAAAGTCAGTGGCTGTCAGGGCAGCTGCCACATAATGAGACTGATCACTACCACCTACCAGCATGTGATAGGATAGTTCTCCTGGAGGCTATAGTGGGTGCTTTCTAAGCAGGGGTTCCCAAACCTGTCTGCTCATCAGAGTCCCCTGGGGATTGTCAACACACTGATGCCCAAGCCCCTCGGCAGGGTAATGGTTCAGTTGGCCAGAGGTAGGACTGGGGCACCTCCCAGGGGATTCTGATGTAGCTGGTCTGGGGATGGTGTTTGGCCTCTCGAGGACTGTTGACCAGGAAGGGGTAACATTTACGGGGGCAGGGGAAACAGGCTGCTTGGAGCAGCTAGCTGATGTGATTCAGTACTGTTCATTTCACCCACACAGTGTGGTTTGCAGAATCTTTTAAAATTGTGCCAGGAGTCCGCTGTTTGAGCCCTTTGTTTACCCCCCACCCCTCTCCTTGGGATACCTGAACCTGACTCTGTTATAGAACAATCTGTGGGAAAATAAGCTTGTCTTGACGTGGAATTTGATCTACTATAGAAAAGGAGCTCTAAAGACTAGGTAACTTCTTGCTTGTATAGACAGGTAACTCACTGTCCCATTGCTTAAGCTGGTGTATTCATGTGTTAGTCTCCACTTATTGTACCTGCTCAGGTAGATGGAGATCACAGAAATGTAAAACAAGTGTTGTGAACCACTGTCAGGTGGGAATCAAGCAGATGAACTTCTGAAATTAGTTCAGAAATTATAATGCAAGTCAGTTGGAAAATAGAATTTGATTTGCAAGGGTTCATTTCAACCACACAGTAAACATCAGTAGTGTCCTTTTTGCAACTCCTAATGTAATTATTGATTCAGGTGAGGATTATCAACTGATGCTAAAACCATTGGTTAAAAGGATGTTGGGGAACAAGATAAACACAGTGTTGCAAAGAACCTTTCTGTAGATTACTTATTTATTACAAAGAGAAAAATAATACCTTCGCTGGGAAGTGGACGTGGCTCAAGCAGTTTGGGTGCCTGCCTACCACATGGGAGGTCCTGGGTTCGGTTCCCTGTGCCTCCTAAAGAAGAAGAGCAAGACTGAGCTGATGTGATGGGCTGGCATGGTAAACTGATGCAACAAGAAGACACAATGAGAAAACACAACGAGAGACACAACAAGCAGGGAGTAGAAGTATGTGGCTAAAGTAATTAAGTGCCTCCCTTCCACATGGGAGGTCCTTGGTTTGGATCCTGGTGCCTCCTAAAAAGAAGAGGAGCAGACACAGAGAGCAGACAGCGAGCACAAACAATGGGTGGGTGCAGGGTGGGGGGGCCCCCGAGAAATAAATAAAATAAATCTTAAAAAAAAAAAAACCTTTGCAGTGGAGAGGTTTGGGTGAACACCACCTTAACCAAACGATCAAATGTAGCAACACTAAAACTGGAACAAAATATCATATATCTCATGTGTTGCAATGTAAAGTATAAAACATCAACTCTGTAGCACTTTTCTAAAAATGTTAACTTTTGAATTGAGTCATGAGCAACCAGTCAGACAAATCCTGATTGGGAACATTTTACAAGACAATTGCTTGGACCCTTCAAAAATGTCAATGCTATGAAAGACATAAAAAGGCAAGGGGCAGGGAGCAGATGTGGCTCAAGTGGTTGAGCACCTGCTTCCCACTTGGGAGGTCCCGGGTTTGGTTGCCGGTGCCTCCTAAAAACAAACAAACAAAAAAAATAACAAGCAAAAACAAGTGAAAAAACCAACTCGGGGAAGCCGATGTGGCTCAGAGGTTGAGCACTGGCTTCTCACATACGAGGTTCTGGGTTCAATCTCCGGCCTGGTACCTTAAAACAAACAAACAAACAAACAAACAAACAAAAAACCCAAAAGGCAAGGGGCAGGTATGTCCTAGATTAAAGAAAGCATGACAGTTTAATGTACTGTATGTTCCTTGATTAGATCCCTGATTTGAAAAAAGCTATAAAGATAATTTTTAGGACAATTGGAGAAATTTGAATATGAACTGTATATTAGAAATGAATATTGGGAATGATGATGGCATTTAAGTTATATAGGATAATTGCCTTGTTCTTAGGAAATACAGGCTGAAATATTTATGAATAAAAGTGATGATGCCTGCAAGTTAATTTTCAAATGTTTCAGGAAAAAACTAAAATGTGTGTGTCTGTGTGGAGAGAAAGAGAAAGAAGAAAGCAAATGTGGCAAAGTATTAACTGGTGAATCTAGGTGAAGGGTATATGGGTATTCATTGTACTATTCTTTTAACTTTTCTATAGGACTGAAAATTTTCCAAACTAAAAGATACGACTGTTTCTTGAGTATATATTGACTGGTGTGTGCTCTGCAGTCCCTTTGGCACCAATGGTCCCTCATACGGCATTTCTAAAGTGAGCGCTGCAGTTTGTGTCTGCAGATCACTCTAGGCATTTCAGTCCTGGGGTAGAATGACTGCACACCTAAGAGTGAACATGATTTTCTGTAATACTATTATATTACTTAAATAATAGGGAAAACAATAATGTACCTTAAATTATTTTTGGTACATGGCAGGAAATAGTTAAATTATTTAAATAATGGGAAAATGATAAAGAGATATGGTGCCTGATTTAAGACAGGAGATTATGGCTGTGGGCCTAAATGGTGATGAGGATAAAAGCTTAAATTTAATGAGGGCATTCCATGTGTCAGGCACTGTTTTATAATTGCTCCTTTTATCAGCAGAAAAGCCCTCTAAGTTAGGCACTGTTGTTAAAACAGCTTTACAGTTGCAGAAAGCAAGACAACACAGGTTAAGTAGCATATCCAAGGTCATCACACCAGTAGGTACAGAGGCGGGATTTCAACCCAGGCAGTGTAACAATCTTAACACCACACTCTTAACCATGATGCCATGTTGCCATGTCTGGTCTGCTGGTTATCTCAGTCTGGACAGTGAGATTTGAGAATCATCCACATGGATAATTGCTACTGTCTTACATGGCCTTTGTGCCCCATGGTGCTTCACACAGTGTTAGACAACTAATGTTCAAAATAATGACAATGCGGAACATTTGGGAAAAGTACACATGACTATATAGCTTGAGTTTTCACAAACTGAACAGACCCATGTAACCGGGACCCAAATCAAGAAACAGACTAAGTTCTTCAGAAGTCTCCCTTATACCTCCTGCTAGTCACTACCTTTCCCCTATCCTGACTTTTAACAGCATCATCCTTTACTTTTTGTTCCTATTCTGCTGCATGGCACATGTCCTCAGCACCATGAAGCACTGATAATAAATATGCTAAGTAGGGCTCCTATTTCCACTCTTTTCCCCTGTACCATCCTCCACCCTCCACGTGACTGCCAAATCAAGGGAGCAGCATAGTGTAGTGGTGAAGAGCATGGCCCCTGGACCCAGAATGCCTGCATTCGTGTCTCAGCTCTGCCAGTTGTTGCTTCCTGACCATGGGCAGTGTAACTATTCTGTACATCCATTTGATCATCTAGACATCAGGGATAATAATAGTAACTACACATGGAGTTACTGAGAGAATGGAATGAGTTTGGACCTGTAACGCACTTAGAACTTGCCTGATACACAGTCACTGCTTTATAGGTGTTACCTGCTATTATTTTTGTGGATGGTTTGAGACGGTGGCTACCTTGATCTTTTCTTGCATGGCTGTCAAGACCCCATTTAACAGCAAACTCTGTTAAGAAGTGCCTTGTTTGGAAGCGGCTGTGGCTCAATCAGTAGGGCTCCCGTTTACCATATGGGAGGCCCTGGGTTCGGTTCCCGGGGCCTCCTGGTGAAGGCAAACCCGCCCGCACGGCGTGGTTAGCTGACCCAGCGAGCACAAGCAGCAAGTGGGGGATAAATGAATAAATAAATAAAATCTTTAAAAAAAAAAAAAAAAAAAAAGAAGTGCCTTGTTTGTCCCTGAATAAGATGTCTGTCTCTGTTGATATGATGTTGTTTGGTGCCATTCTCTTGCTCCCACACAGAAAACCAATAATAGTATACAAATAAAATTACCTTGTTTTGTATATAACATTATACAACTGAAAAACAAATTCAGTTCAAATATGGCTCTTTAATTTATTCAGGTGGCATTCCCTGCAAAGTCTTATGAAAATTCAATCCTATTCTAAATTCAACAGGGCAACATGCAGTTTAGCAGGACCTTGTAGTAAATCCTTTAATAAAGTGGAGCCATTTTAAAAATAGTGTGGGGAAGCGGCTGTGGCTCAATCAGTGGGGCTCCCGTTTACCATATGGGAGGCCCCGGGTTCGGTTCCCGGGGCCTCCTGGTGAGGGCAGGCCCGCCCGCATGGCGTGGTTGGCTGACCCAGCGAGCACAGGCAGCAAGGGGGGATAAATGAATAAATAAATAAAAATCTTTAAAAAAAAAAAAAAAAATAGTGTGAATAACTGCCCCTTATTGTAACTGTTTTGTTAAGTTAGATTTAAGACTTTCAGGTTTCCTCAGAGCAAGGCATACCCAACTGATTCTATAGAGAAATATCCTGTGACTTTCCGGTTATCACTCTACCCCCTGAAGAGTTACACACTACAAGGGTTACACTTATACGTACCCAGAATGTGTATTTTATGTTTGATGTGTACATAGATAGAGCATACATGTATAGATGGCCTCATAATTCTGTTTGATGGTCTTGTCTGACTTGTGCTGCCTAGTGACTTTATATAGAGCCCTCTACACACCCATTTTCACGTGAGAACATGCCAAGCATTATAATCAAGTAAGTGGAATTCTTAGACCTGCTTTTCTGGATTTAAAGAGCACCCACAGTTTTACCATGCAGGTTTAGAAATAGCATCAGGGCACTGGGAAAGAGGAAGAATGAGACCTTGGTGGGTGGAGAGTGGGTGGTGGTGATGCCCCTACCCAGCCACGGGACCACATAAGGCTGCCTCTAAGCCTGCTGTGAAGAATGACTCAAGATGGATGCCACAACTTAGCCCCTACCTGCTGGAGGGCAGTTACCCTGTGGTAGGTTTGCTCAGAGGTGGGAAGATGAACTGCAGAGAAAAATGAGTGGAGATGAGAGGTCTGGAAAGACGAATATCCAGAGATGGTAAAGGCTTCAAGATGTGGGTGTGGTATGGGTTGGTGTTTAATTTAGTTGGGACTCTTCTAGCTGCAAAAACGACAGAAACCCCAACTCAAACTGCCTTATACTATATCAAGCAGTGTAGTTGAACATATAAATCAAGACATGCCTGGACAGTCCAGTTACCTGGACAGTCCAGTTACCTGAGCCAATAAAGTCTGATATGGTCTGTCACACTCTGAGAGCTGGGCTTGCCCTGCAAACTGGTTCTCCCCATGTACCAGGAAAGATGAGCACCACCATTCCTAGTTTGAGGTTCAGAAGGTTTGTTTTTCTTCCAGCATCCATATTTCAGTCTTGGGGGAAGGACTCAGATTAGTTCTTCATGGGTCGTGTGACCACCCCAGTTGGTGTTGGTGGACGAGATGGAGCACCAGGATTTACATTTACATCCTTCTCCCTCCTTACCTGCAACCCCATGGAGCAGATGAGCCGGCCTCTAAAAAGAGAAGGGTAACTATCAGCGGAAAAAGAATAAGAATGCTCTGGGTAGGCAAAGGCAGTTGCTCCCACAGAGCTAGAGAGGCATCCCTTTCCTCAGTAATTATGGTGTGCAGTTACAGCTTGAAAGTCAAATCACTAGAGAAGGCATGGATGGAGTGGGCTCCTTTTGTTCTATCTATTGTTTCTGTTGGGATGGTTTTGGCTTAAACAATAGGGTACTTATTTTACCTTATAAGACACCTGGAGGTGGTGGTTGGTTGTCATTTGTTCACTGATGTTGCCAAGGACCCAAGTGCTTTCTAACTTTCTGCTCTGCCTTTCAGCACTTTGGCTTGTTGTAAGCTGGTCCCTTCATATTCCACAGATGGCTGCCATAATCACTAACATTCAGGAATTGCACTTGACAGTGTCTACAAGCAGTAAAAGAGACACTTCTGTCTTGTGTCTCTTTTAAAGACCCATCAAAACCTCCACAGAACTCTCCTCATTGATTTCTCTTTGCATCTCATTGATGAGAGTCATGTCCAGGCAAATGAGATGACCAGGTTGGTTTACCAATCAGTGTTTACTTCCTGGGACTGGGCATGGGCCTTTTCTCATGATTGAGAAAAGGCAGAGGAATGAAATTGGGGTTCTGTTAATAAGGAGAGAAATGACCATTAGGTGGGCAAAACCTCACTCCCAAGAAGCCCCAGCCCACCTGGGATCAGAGGAACCTTGCATATTGATCGAGATGCTGGCCCAGTACAAAAGTATCGGGTGGGAAAAGAATGCACCACTCATGAGGGCAGGGCTGCTGTCATTGTTTCACCTGCGGGTACAGATTTGGTATCAATCTCAGTTTCCAGCATGAATCACTTGGAAAGTTCTGCAGTAAATATATCAGTAACTTCACCAGGTCACTTTTGCAACTTCTTTCTGTCCCACTTTGAAGTCAATTTCCAAAAGAGAAATACAAGTGTCTTACTTCCCCATCCCCTTTTAATTTTATGATCAGTTTATTCTTTCTTTTCAGATTGCCCCCCACCCCCTAACCTCTGGGTTTCATTAGAAGGAAACCATTCCCCAACTCATCAGGGCTTGATTTCTGAGCTGTACGTGAGAATTCTGCTAGAGAGGCTGCCTGCTCTCAGCTTTGCCATTGGTAGGCCTTAAACACAAATTCAAAGGCAATTTCACATGAGTTTTTAGGAGAAACATGATCCCCCAACCTTGTAACTGACACTGTGGAAATTCAAGTGCCTTCACTTGCTGCTGTTTAATTGCAACCTCAAGACATGTGCTGAGTCGGCTGGGTTTGTGATTCAGGCCCAAGCAGGGAGACCGGCAGGGACCTCTCAGAGCTTGTGGCTGGCTGAACTCTGTGGTACTGATGACTCATGCCCACAGAGATTTATTTATTTATTTATTTACATCTTCTTTTCCCTGTTTAGGTAAGAAATATTTGCTCATTATAAAAACTGAAACATTATTGAAATATACAACACAGAAAGTGAAAAATCTTCCATAATTTATTCCCCACTGAGAAAACTTGGGTGTTCCTGTTTCCAGGTTTTCTTTTTAATCTAACTATCTATATGAAAATATTCTTATTTTATAAAAATGGGTCATGCTTTTCATACTGTTTTTCAATTTATATTTTTCATTTAATATCTTTTGGACATCTTTCCATGCCAGTATGTTTGTCTGTATTGTTGGGCACTTGGGTTATTTTCACTTTTTTTCCTACCACATGCCGTTTATCTTTGCTTAACTATTTCTTTGGGATAAAGCCCTAGAAGTGGAATTTCAAGGGATATTAACATTTTACATGTTAATAGTCACTACAAAAGGTTTTTTTTTTTTAAGTATAGTAGAGTTAGATGAATGATATAATATTACTGTTATGACAGTCGAGTAAATGTTACAATAGTTTTCAGCAAATAATAGAGTAATTGTTATCTAGACTCATTTTTATAGCAAAAAAAGTACATCTCTTGAGACCTTGAGAATTGGTCACTTTTCCAGGTTACTTGGCCTGAGAGAAACTGGTTAGTACATGCTAAATGACATACATTTGGGATTAGGAAATATCAGCCAACCCTTATGCAGTGTATTTTACAGTCTAGATTTAGCACAGGAACCCATCCGTCTTGCTTCCTGTCTCTGAAGATGAAAGTGAGGGAGACAGCCTACCTCTTGAATTCAGGAAGGTTTGTCCAGATAGTAACAGCAGATCAGATTTTACATAAGGAATCTCAATAAACTGTGAAGATTTTTTGGGTTTTGTCGTCTCTTGCCTTTCCTAAATGTTAAAATTACATGTGTGGCTGAGTCTTTTCCCATTGAGGCCATTTTTTTTACTTGTTTTTCAGTAGTTAAAAATAAGTAAATAAAACAGTAGCTTCTTGAGCACCAAGCTACCCTAGGCACTCACATTCTCTTATTTGACCTTTGCAGTAGCCAGCCTGGTGAGGATCATATTGATAGGGTCATTTTATAGATACGGAAATAGGCTCCGAGAGGTGATGGGCCTGGCAGAGTGCCATGCAGTTGGTGAGTGGCAGGAGAGAGCCTCCAGGGACAGCCTAACCGACATTCGTTTTGCATGCTATTTTAAATGGTAAGAGAGGACTTGGGGAAAAGGAGATCTTATTAGTTTCATTTATTTTATTTTTATGTCTGCTGCATGCCATGGACTGTCAGACGCCGGAGAAGCTGTGTTGAACAGACAGGATCCCTTCCCTTAGATAGTGTACATAGACACTGAAAAAACCAAACAGGCAAAGAATTATTTGATTCCATAAGATTGCTGAAAGGGAAAGGACATGGTGCTACAAAAGAACAAGATGGTGTACTCATTTTAGATTGAAGAGTCAGAAAGGACAGACCTGAAGGCAACGAATGAGGAGACCTCTTTTGGCAGATGAGAATAGTGTGTGCAGGCCCACAAGAAGGGAAAGAGCTGAAGGATGGCTCATGTGGCTGGAGGGAGTTGAGGGAGAGGAGAGGGCCCTGGAAGAGCTGGAGATGTAGGCCGGGATTGGAACGTTCTGGGCCTTGTGGGCAAGTTGCGCCAAAGAGTCTGGATTTGATTCTAAGGGCAATCAGTGGAAAGCTGCAAAAGCATTTTGAAGAGGAAGGTGAAATGACCAATTTTGGTCATGAAAAGCCATCTTTTAAAAAAAAAATTAAGACATGCTTGGATTTGAAGAGTTTAAGGCTTGCTGCCTGTATTTTGAGAGTGGCTCTTCCCCAGAAGGCGCTGGGGCTGCGGCAGCAGCTGGAGCACAGCCGGCACGTTGTCATGGACTTCTCTCGGGTCTGCCAATCTACTCCTTGGGACCCTGTGCTCAGTATATTCCTCTCTCCAGCCTGGGAAGGGGAATCTTCTGCTCTTTGTGGATGTCAGCAGCTTTAGCTGTTGTGCTCAACAGCAGACTCTGCCATGAGGCCGTAGGGCCTTTCCTCATCCCTGCTCTGCAGGTGAGTGAAGAAGTTAGAAAGATTGAGTGAGGAGCTCAGCCCACATCCCCAGGTGAGGCTTTGCTCAGCTGTAGTTCATCTTCTCATCATTAATGGCTTACCTGACTTTCTTCTCTCTAAATGTCCCTAGTGTGCGTGATTTTAGTATCTTGGCCTCAAGTAGATTTTTCTGAAAGGAGATGCTCCATCATTACTAATGAGAGCTGTCGAGTTCTCTCATTTCCTGCTTGGGATAAGCTGCCCATTGCCCCAGTTAGCTAACCTAAGCCAAATGGAAGGTGCCTGGTTATATTAATATCATTTTTCTTATGCACACCCTTTTTTATTTTTCTGACATTTTCTTTCCCTCAGCCTGATTTATCCTCTTTTCTGATTGCTATGGATCTGTAAAATATTTTCACTTATCATCTGTTAGTAATACTGGCCAGCTATAAGGGAAAACAATCCCTGGTTTCTTTGCACTTTTCTAAGAGTTTAAATTAATAATTGAAAGATGAATTGTGGTCCTACTTTGCTGAAGAAAAACAGGTTGATCCCTCAGAAATGAGCTTGTTCCCTATAAATTTAAGTGGTCTGCATGTAAATTGCGATCTAGCCAATATCTATATATGGAAGGTCCACCCAAAATGGGTATTTTTAGGGAACACTTAAACCCTGAAAGCAAGGGGGTCATCAAATCACAGGCCAAATTTTGATGGCTGCCTGTTTTTGTAAATAAACTTTAATTGAACACAGCCACACCCATTTGTTTACATATCATCTATGGCTTCTTTCATGCCACAATAGCAGAGTTGAGTTGTTGGGGCATACTATATGGCCCTCAAAACCCTAAATATTTAATACCTAGACCGTTAGAGAAAAAGGTTGCTGACTCTTAGCTTAGAGAGTATTTTCCACTTCTGAATAATGACCCAAGTGGAAGTGGCCATTTTAAAATCTATGTGGGATTCCAGGGGCCCTGTGAGATGAATTGCCTTAGCTGGGTCCTGTGCCCCTGCCCATGATGGAGGGAATCACAGGACCTAGAGGGTTTTTTTTTTGGGAGGGGTGGTGGGGTGGTGAATGCATCTCCTGCTGAACTGCTGTGTGATTTGAGGCAAATTCTCTTAGCTTCCCTGGGTCTGTATCTTAATTGGAGAACTGCATGTAGTGCTTTGAGCTTCTTAATAGAAAGGGGCTATTTAATACAGGTATTAAGCTAGGACAATTCACCCTCAGCCTAGTTCTCCCATCTCTAGCCCCCTGTGGAGTCTTAATTGGTTGGCTTTTTCAGCAGAATGTGGCCCCTTTGTTTCTAGCACCTGCATTTAAGGGATGTTTCCTTCAGGGGGCGGTGAGGGCCACTGGCCAGGCAGAGCAGAGCAGCTGGAGAGTTAGGATGGTAGGTCCAGCATCTCTGCAGAAAGTAAAGCCCTTCGGTAACCTGAAGTCAGTCATGATAGAATGTTCAGCAAAGAGGACTGGAGAAGATTGTAGAGATAAGAACCAAGAGTCCAAAAGGGAGGAGCAGATGTGGCTCAAGCAGTTGAGCACCCACCTCCCACATGAGGTCCCGGGTTCAATCCCCAGTGCCTCCTAAAGAAGACAAACAAACAACAAGCAGACAACAAACAAAAATAAATGAGCAGGGAGCGGATGTGGCTCAAGCAGTTGAGCTCCCGCCTCCCTCATGGGAGGTCCTGGGTTTGGTTCCCGGTGCTTCCTAAAGAAAAAACAAGCAGACAATGAGGAAAAAACAACAACAATGAGCAGACAACAAGCTCAAACAATGAGCAAACAGATGAGGGAGCCATTGGGGGGATGGGGGGGGGATTAAAAAGAGAAAAAGAGTCCAAAAGGCAGGTTGCCTGGGTTCAAATTCCAGCTCAGCCATGTGAGTCCTTTGGGACCTTCTCCAAGTTTTGGTTAATTCATCTGTAAAATGGGGGTCATAGTAATATCTTTATTATTATATAGAGAGCTTTTAGTGCAGTGCCTGGCATAATAAATGGGAGCAATTTATATTATTTATGTTGTCATTTTAAAAGCATATTGCACAGACCCCTGCCTTACACCATATACAAAAATGAACTCAAAATGGATCATTGACCCAAATATAAGAGCTAAAGCCATTAAACTCTTACATGAGAAATAGGGGGAAATCTTCAGGACCTTGTATTTGACAATGGGTTCTTAGCTATGACATCTAAAGCACAAGCAGCAAAAGAAAAAATAGAGAATTTGGACTTAATAAAAATTTAAAATATGTGTTCATCAAAGGACATTATCAAGAAAGTGAAAAGACAACCTACAGAATGGGAGAAAATATTTGGAAATCATACATCTAATAAGAGTTTAAATCCAAATATTTAAAGAACTCCAGCTCAACAACAAAAAGACAATCCAATTAAAAAAAAAGACTCGAATAGACATTTCTCCAAAGAAGATAGGTATAAGCACATGAAAAGATACTCAATATCATTAGTCATTAGGGAAATGCAAATCAAAACCCTAATGAAATACCACTTCACATCCTCAAGCATGGCTATTATTGAACAAATGGAAAATAACAAGAGTTGGCCAGGATGTGGAAAAATTGGAACATTGTTGGTAGGAATGTAAAATGGTGCAGCCACTGTGGAAAACAGCTTGGTAGTTCCTCAAAAAGTTAAACATAGAATTACCATATGAGCTGGGAATGGGTGGAATGTAGTTGCATTTTTTTTTTTACTTTTTTAAAAAAAGAGAAAAATAAGAATTTGATTATATATGCTTAGAAGAAAATCTTGAAGAATGCCTATCATATGTTAACAGTGGTTACATCCAAGAAATGGGACTGATGGGAAAAGAAATTTTCATTTTTTACTTTATATACTTTATAGTTTGAATTTCTTATAATAAGCCTATATTACTTGGTAATTTAAATAACTATATAGGAGTGGGTGTAACTCAGTGGTTGAATGCCTGCTTTGCATGTACATGGTCCCGGGTTCAATCCCTGGTACCTCCTTAAATAAATAAATAAATAAATAAATAAATAAATAAATAAATAAATAAATAAATGAAAAGAGAAAGTAAACACTATCTAAAATCCCAGCCCTTGAGACAGCTACTCTTTTTTTTTATGCCCCGCCCCCTCATTGTTTGCACTCGCTGTCAGCTCTCTGTGTCCATTCGCGGTGTGCTCTCTGTGTCTGCTCGTCTTCTCTTTAGGAGGCACCAGGAACCAAACCCGGGACCTCCCATGTGGGAGAGAGGCGCTCAATTGCTTGAGCCACCTCAGCTCCCTGCTTTGTTGTGTTCTCATTGTCTTTCCTCTTTGTGTCTTTTTTTAAATTTATTTTTTTTGTTTTTTTTTTTTTAATTTTTCTCTGTGTCTTCTTGTGTCATCTTGTTGCATCAGCTCGCTGAGCCTGTCTTTTGCGCCAGCTCGCTGTCTTGCATGTGTTCTTCAGGAGGCACCGGGAACCGAACCTGGGACCTCCCATGTGGTAGGCTTGAGCCACATCTGCTTCCTGAGACAGCTGCTCTTTTTTTTTTTTTTTTTTTTTAAAAGATTTTATTTATTTACTTTATCCATTTTTAAACCTCCCCTTCCCCATTTGCTGTTTTGTGTCCATTCGCTGGGCAATTCTCCATGTCTGTTTCCTGCCATCTCTTCTCATCCTCCTCCTCCAATCTTCACCAGGATTCGATCCTGGGGACCTCCGATGTAGGAGAGAGGTGTTCTGCCACCTGCGCCACCTCAGCTCCTGGCTTCTGGAGCTTTCGGAGCATCTTGTCTTGTCTCTCCCCTGTTACATCATCATCCTGCTGCATGGCTCCTAGGGCCCGATGGCTCAGCGGCACACAGAGCCTGGCAGCCCATGTGCCTTCTATATAAATATTTTTAATTTTACTGGAAGGTCCCGGGGATCGAACCCAGGTCCCTCCATATGGCAGACGGATGCCCAACCATTTGAGCCACATCCGCCCCCCGACAGCTGCTCTTAACATGTGGTTACCATCCTTCTAGATGTGTCTCTATGCATACAATATTTATACAGTTTTACTAACTTAATATTGTGTGTATTAACATGCTTTCTTCACTCAGCATCATGTGATGGAAGTCTTTCCAGTTAAGTAAATATAGATCAATAGCGATGTTTGCAGTGGTTGTTTGGTGTTCAATGGTATGATAGTAACATAACAGGTCTCTCTAGTATAAACAGACCCCTCTTGAACTTTCAGAGTGTTCCCAGTTTTCTGCATTTTGAATAACACTATAAAGAACATTCATGAACATCTTGGCAACCGTGTCCAATTATCTCAGGATAAATTCTTAGAAGTGGGATTGCTAGATCACAAGGTCTGCGCATTTTTCAGGTTGAGACTTCTGCTCACCTGTTCTCTGTGTAGGTCATTCTTAGGCAGCTACAGCTGCCACTGTGCCCTCACCTATCGTCATGGCCAACTGGCAGCCCAGACACCGGGAAACTACCATGTAGTCTTTCAAGTCCCCAAAATGAGTCAAATGAGTCTTCCAGCTTTTGGTACCTCCAAGGCTGGCTTTACTCTGATGTTGAGGAAGCTCTTTTAGTCTGGAGGCCTACAGGCTCAGCAGGCTTCATGGCACTCAGAAAGCCTGCTATAAATGCACTTACTGAGCTTGCTTTCATGACTAGTCCCTACTTCATCCCTCTGAGCAAGAAAATGTCTGGGAAAGAAGTCTGGCCTAAGCACCAAAATGTTCTCAATGATTTATTGCTTCCTCTTCCTATATCAGATCACCCAAAATTGGTTCTCTCCAACCTCCATCCCTTATGTGATTGGTAGGGGAATTTTGGAAATGCACAGAGCAGATGCATAGACAGCTGGGGATTTGGCATTTACACATATGTTCAGAAGTGAGTTCCTGCTTCACATCATCTCTCTTCCAGTGGCCCCTCCAGGTGCCACAAACTGCGTGACATGGACCAATCAGAGCATACCCAAAGAAGGGTGGCTTTCAGACTGGCAAAACCTCTTTAAAGTGTGGTCTGTGAGGAATGGCTAAAAAAGTGAGGAAACTGGAAATATTTTATTGTGAAGAAAAGAAGACTTTGGGATGGGTTGAGGGGGTGGACTATAACCCATCATAAGTATTTAAAAATATCTGAAGTCTTGCCATATGGAAGAGGATTTGACTTTTTCTTTTTACCTAGAATAGAGAACTAGAAAGCTGTTAACTATTCATTGGGATGCAGGAGCATTTCTTAACCTGAATACGCTTTGGGAGGCAGTAAGCTTGCCATCTGAAGTGGTCCTAGCAAAGTCTGGGCAGCTGCTAGCCCAGCCTTTATAGTAGGGATTTAAGTGCCAACTGTGTAGTTTGTGATCTCAGAGCTTTGACCGCTGATCCCAGAGGCCACTTGATATGTCCTTGTTCTTCTAATCCAGCATTCTTCTGCTCTAGTCTGGCTTCCTGCAAACAGCCCTGCCTCCTTGTTGTTCTTGGTGCTTTCTGTCCCAGGCCCCTCCAGGTTTGACCCAGCTGGGAGATCTCTTGAGAATGCCCATAAATACTATAGCTGTGATTCTTGATGTAAACTAAGGGAAGTAAGAGGCAGGTTAGTTTCCTGAGCTGAAAGTTAGACTCCTGGCTCCTTGAGGAGATGAAGTGTCTGCTTTGCCACCGTGGATGGATTCTGTTGCTCAGTTCCTACTGGACACTTCTGCCTTTGTGGTGTTTGTTTTTTTGTTTTGGTAAATAGTGGCTGTGTTTTCCAGTGATAGAATCTTTTCAATCTTTTAAATTAAAAACAACTGCTTAATTTGTACAGTACTCTCAGTATACAAAGCAATATTTTTATATCCTTTATTTCACTTGACTCTAAAAACCACCCTGCAAGGTAGACAATATTATCATAATATCATCATGTTTTGATACATGGAAAAACAAATGTAGAGGTGTTAAGTGACTTGTCCAAGATTACTCAGCAAGGGAAAATGTATCAGAGAATAAAGCAAAGAGAGATGCCTTGGACTTTAGGGTAAACATAGGATATTTTGCCCCTATGATTTGATTAAAGAAAAAGAATCAGTTCTACTAAGTGATGTTTTTACCCCATACCATGGTGGCCAGTGACAGAACTAAAAAGAAGTCAGTGTTTTATTAATTTACCTTTTATTTGGATTGCTGGGGATGAATCCAATCAAATACTCACTGAGTTAAAAGTTAATAAAGCAAGTGGCCCATAAACATGAAAAGAAAGTTGTTCACTTTCACTCATAAGAGAAATGTAAGTTAAACTACCCTGATATACCACTTCTCACTTATCATATTGACAAAAGTCCATGTTTGATAACATTCCTTGTTGTTAGGCTGTTAGAAAACAGGCACTTCATACATTCATGGTGGTATGCAAAATAACACTGTCTCTCTGGAAGGGAATGTATCAATATCTATCAAAATGCAAATGAGGCAGAGTTGTTGTGGCTCAAGCGATTGGGCTCCCACCTACCACATGGGAGGTCCCTGGTTCGGTTCCCGGTGTCTCCCAAAGAAGACAGCGAGCTGGCACAGCAAGCTGGTGCAAAAAGAGACACAAGAAGAAAAACATAATGAGAGACACAACAAAGCGGGGAATGGAGGTGACGCAAGTGATTAGGCACCTCCCTCCCACATCAGAGGTCCTGGGTTTGGTTCTTGGTGCCTCCTAAAGAAACAAGGAACATGAACAGACACAGCAAATGCAAACAACAAGGGGGTGGGGAAAAATTAATTTTTAAAAAATCTTTTTAAAATGCAAATGAGGAAGCAGATGCGGCTCAAGCAGTTGAGCATCTGCTTCCCATATGGGAGGTCCCAGGTTTGGTTCTCAGTGCCTCCTAAAGAAAAAAAAGAAAAAACAAGCGCAAACCAGGAGCAAACAGAACAAACAAGGGAGCCATCTCAAGGCGGGGCGGGGGGGATGCAAATGAATTTACCCTTTTGATTCAGCAATCCTAGCAATTCCACTTCTAGGAATCCCAAAGTTACCAACTAAAGTATGAAAAAACACTCACAAATAACTATCAATTCAAACAATATTTGTAGTAACTAGCTTAGGCTTCTTCTCATGGCATGTTGGTCCCATGGGAAGAAGTGGAAATGTACACATGCTTTTTCAAGTTTCTCCTTGTAATTGCTACTGTCCCATTTGCCAAAATAAGGCTGATGGTGAAACCTAGAGTCAGAGAGGAAGGGAAATAAAGGCAAAAGGCATGAATTCAGGGGGAGTATTTGGGGGGCTACTTATGCAATCAGTTTACCACAGGGAACTTACAGAATGGGATTCAAACACCAGGGTTTATAGAATTTTTTAAAGTCATCCTTAGCAGGACGGTGGCCATGGAAGTCGGAATCCACTAAGGAGTGTGTAACAACTCACCTGCCGAAAAAAAAGAAAAAAAAAAAAAAGTTATCCTGGTTATCCAGGATGTAAAGGATGTAAACAACAGAAAACTACAAAACATTGATAAAAGGAATCAAAGGAGACCTAAATAAGTGGAAGGACATTCAGTGTTCATGGACTGGAAGACTAAATATTGTTAAAATGTCAACCCTACTTAAAGCAATTTATAAATTCAATGCAATCCCAATCAAAATTCCAACAACCTTCTCTGCAGAAATGGAAAAGCCAATCAAATTTATATGGAAAGGTAAGGCACCTCAAATAGCTAAAGCCATCTTGAAAAAGAAGAAGGAACTTGGAAGACTCACACTTCCTGGTCTTAAAACTTATTACATAGCTGCAGTAATCAAAGCAACATGGTACTGGTACAAGAATAGACATAGACCAATGGAATTGAATTGAGAGCTCAGAAATCAATCTCCACATTTATGGCCAACTGATTTTTTTATTTTTAAGATTTATTTTATTTCTTCCCCACACCTTATTGTCTGTGCTTGCTCTCTGCTCTCTGTGTCCATTCATTGTGTGCTCTCTGTGTCTGCTCACCTTCTCTTTAGGAGGCACTGGGAACTGAACCTGGGACCTCCCATGTAGGAAAGAGGCACTCAATCACTTGAGCCACCTCTGCTCCCTGCTTTGTTGTGTCTCTCATTGTGTTTCCTCTTTGTGTCTCCCTGTTGCGTCACCTTGTTGCATCAGCTCGCCGTGCCAACCCATCATGCCAGCCTGCTGTCTTGCTTCTCTAGGAGGCACCAGAAACCAAACCCAGGACCTCCCAGGTGGTAGGCAGGCACCCAAATGCTTGAACCATATTTGCTTCCCTATGGCCAACTGATTTTTGAAAAGGGGGCAAAGACCACTCAATTGTGAAAGAATAGTATCTTCAAAAGTGGTGCTGGGAAAACTGCATCTCCATTTGCAAAAGAAAGAAAGTAGACCCCTATCTCATACCATATACAAAAATCAACTCAAAATGGATCAAAGACCTAAATATAAGAGCAAGCCAGAACTATGAAACTTCTAGAATAAAACATAGGGAAGCATCTTCAGGATCTTGTGTTAGGCAACCCATGTTGTTACCCTCACCAGAGATCTTAACTTCTTTATACAGCTTTGATCTATTGTCTTGTCCTTTCCTTTCAACCTGCAGAAATCTCTTTAGCATCTCTTGTTGGGCCAGCCTGGTAGTGATGTACTCCTCAGCTTTGGTTTTCTGGGAATGTCTTAATTGCTCCCACATTTTTGAGAGACAGTTTTTAGCAGATATAGAATTCTTGGTTGACAGTTTTTGTCATCCCACTGCCTTCTTGCCTCCATAGTTACTGATGAGAAATTGGCACATTCTTATTGAGACTCCCTCATATGTGACATGTTGCTTCTCTCTTGTGGCTTTCAGAATTCTCTCTTTATCTTTGGCATTCGACGGTCTGATTATAATATGCCGTGGTGTGAGTCTATTTGGGTTTATCCTGTTTGGAGTTTGTTGAGCATCTTGGATGTGTATATTCATGTCTTTCGTTAAATTTGGGGAATTTTCTGCCATTATTTCTTTGAATATTATCTCTTCCCCTTTCTCTCTCTTCTCCTGGCACTCCCACAATGCAAATACTGGTGCACTTGATGGTTCTGCTCAGTTTTCGTCTTTTTTTCTTCTTTCTGCTCCTCAGACTGGATGATTTCAATGGTCTTATCTCCAAGATCACTGATTCTTCTGCCAGCTCCCAATCTGCTGTTGAACCCCTCTAGGGAATTTTTTTATTTTTTATTTTTTTATTTATCTCTCTTCACCCCCCTCATTGTTGGCACTTGCTGTGTCTGTTCGTCTTGTTTCTTTAGGAAGCACCAGGAACCAAACCTGGGACCTCCAATGTGGGAGGGAGGCGCCTAATCATTTAAGCCACCTCCATTCCCTGCTTTGTTGTGTCTCTTGTTATATTTTTCCTCTTGTGTCTCTTGTTGCGTCATCTTGTTGCGTCAGATCACTGTGCCTGCCTGTCATACCAGCTCACCGTCCTGCTCATCCTCTTTAGGAGGCACTGGGAACTTCTGCTCCCTGCTTGGTTATGTTTCTCATTATTCTGTGTTTTTTTTTTTTTTTTTTTTTCCCTTGTGTCTCTTGTTGTGTCAGCTTGCCGTGCCTGCCTGTCACTCCAGCTTGCTGTCTTCTTTAGGAGGCACCAAGAACCGAACCAGGGACCCTCCCATGTGGTAGGCTGGAGTCCAATCACTTGAGCCACATCTGCTTCCCACCTCTAGGGAATTTTTAATTTCTGTTACTGTGGTCTTCACCTCTATTTAGTTTCTTTTCATAATTTCCATTTCTCTCTCAAGATTCTCTTTGTGTTCATCTTTTGTTTTTTGGACTTCTTTTAGTTCTTTGTCCATGTTTTCCTTTGGCTCTTTGAGCATATTTAGACAATTTTTATAAAGTTTTTATTATATCTCAGGTCTGGTCCTTCTCGTTGATGGTTTCCAATTCTTTAATCTTCTTTGCTTGGGCCATTGCTTCCTATTTTGTTGTATGTTTTGCAACCTTTGGTTGAAGTCTGGACATTTTGATATTTTACTGTTTTATTTCTGGGATTTAGAATCTGAGGCATCTGTTTCCTAAGCTTGTATACAGCTAGTATTATAGCAGAACTTCCCTTGAATGCCAGGAGCTAAAAATAGGACTTTCACCTGATTCAGTCAGGTCCACCCAGGACACTCTCCCTTTTAATTAGCTCAAGATCAACTGTTTTGGGACCTTAATCACTTCTGTAAAATCTTTTCCCTTTTGCCATATTTTTTTTTTACTTTTTAAGTTTTTATTCTTTTTTTTTTTTAAATCTCTTATTTTGTTTTGTGTTTTTCTTTGTGCTCATTTGTTTGTTTCTTTTCTTTTTTCTCTTTTTGCCATATTATTATTATTATTATTATTATTATTATTATTATTTTTTTTTACCAGGAGGTCCCGGGGATCGAACCTGGGTCCCTCTATATGGGAGACGGACCCCCAACCATTTGAGCCACATCCGTCCCCCAGCCATATTATTTTGACAAGAAGCAAGCCACAGTTTCTGCGCACACTCAGAGGAAGAGAGTGTGAATACTGGGGTGCTAAATGCAATGCATGGGCTTTGTTTGGATAGTAATTTGAATAAACCAACTATGAAAAGACATTTGTGGAAAATCACATTTGAACATTACCTTGGATGTTTGATAATATTAAAAAACTACTGTTAAATTTTTGGGTATGATGCTGGTAATTGTGATTGTTTTTGGAAAAAAAAAAAAAAAAGTCCTATCATTAAGAGATCCATACTGAAGTATTTATGGAATGAAATGATATGATATCTGAAATTTGCTTCAAAATAATCCTGTGGGAATAGTAGGAAAGCGGGTGGGGTTATAGATGAATCAACTAAGAGTTGATAATTATTTAAGCCAAGAGACGAGTATATGGCAGTTCCTTATATTATTTTCTCTCCGCCCCTTGTTGTTGTTTTTGCACTCGCTGTCTGCTCTCTGTGTCCATTCACTGTGTGTTCTTTCTGTTTCTCCTCTGGCATCTCCCTTTTGTTACGTTATCTTGCTGCGTCAGCGCTCCATGGTGTGGGCCAGCTTGCCTTCACCAGGAGGCCCCGGGAATCAAACCTGGGGCCTCCCATATGATAGACGGGAGCCCAATCGCTTGAGCCACATCTGCTTTCCTTTATTATATTTTTTTAATGTGCTTTTGGGGGTTTTGAAATACAAAGGTGTATGGTGAGATGATGGGCTGGCCAAACCCCACTGGTTAAAGTGGAAAAGAATTCCTTAGAAACCACATTCTCCAGTACTCAGGTCATCTCTCCACTAGGTAGGTGCTTTCCTTTCTTCTCAGGCTGTTTCAATGTGGTTGGTGGATTGGAGGAAGGGTTGAGCTTTGTTGGTTTGGTTTGGTCAATTCATATAGTTTTCTCTGCCACCAGACAGAATCTAGAATCTAATGACTCACTCAGCAGTGACTTCTTCCTGAGAACATTGGTGTGAAGAGCCTGAGCTAACAATCCATGCCTGCCATTGAATGCTTCCACTCTTGGTCTCATTTGCACTTACAGTCTGGATGAGGGTAGCCTTTTTTTTTTGTAATGAAGACAGCACTTGGGATAAGGATTTCTGTTTTTGATCTACTCAACTCTTTACCTGGCTCCAGAAGGCTTCTCTCCTCATATTAATTGGAAATCAAACACTTTATGTACTTAGAGCCAAGGCAGACTCAGATTCTTCTCTTGAAAAGTGCCAGACCACTTCTGTCCTTGCTGTCTTCTCCCCTGAAGGAAAAACAAAGATGCTTATTTTGTCTGCACCTCCTTAGCTATAAGTGCCAAGAACACAATTCTTCCTACTCACAAACCAAACCAAATCAAACAAATAAAAACATCCTGCAAAGGGACTTTTTGGAATTTAGGCAAAATGAGGGCTCTACTAAAGTTCCTCTACTTAGGAATGTTCATAGAAATGCAGCTGTGCTGCAGAGCAAAAGGACATCAGCTCTGCCCGCTCCTCACAGATGAGAATAACAGGTATGTGCAGTCATCCTGAATCTGGGCCTCCCGTTGTTAGTCTACAGACATTTACCTTTTTTTTTTTTTTAAAAAAGATTTATTTATTTATCTATTTATTTATTTATTTGTATTTATCCCTCCTTGCTG
The DNA here is from genome assembly GCA_026826555.1 of Tolypeutes matacus. Classification (NCBI taxonomy): domain Eukaryota; kingdom Metazoa; phylum Chordata; class Mammalia; order Cingulata; family Chlamyphoridae; genus Tolypeutes; species Tolypeutes matacus. Next base: position 7,824,317 of record JAKSZT010000380.1, read on the forward strand.
CTTGTGCTAGCTGTGTCCATTTGCTGTGCGTTTTTCTGTGTCTACTTGTCTCCCTTTGTTGGGTCAACTTGCTACGCCAGCTCACCACGCTGTGCAGGCCCAGAACTCACTGTGCCGTGCAGGAGCTCCTTCACCAGGAGGCCCCAGGTCCCATATGGTAAACGGGAGCCCAACCAATTGAGCCACAGCCGCTTCCCCATTTTTCAAATCTTAGATTTTAGCTGTTTTAAGCACAGTGTTAACACTAAGCCACAAAGCAGTAAGAATGCTGAAAGTGCTAGTATGATAAAGAAGTGGAAAAAGTTTGAAATCTGTGGCAAGAAGGACAAGCATCATTAGTCTGTGATTAATTTAGGTGAAGGCAAGGTGTGTGTTCAAGAACTTAAAAAGCTAAGCTGGACAAAGTACCACTGATAACATTTTAGTTGGGAGCCAAGGATGTTTCCCTAGATCCCCCGCTCATTCAAACCTGTACCACTGCACTCTCAGAGTGAGTGGCCAGGTGGGAGCGTGATGGCTGCTAGAGCTGCAAAAGGAGATCCTGCTGCACATTAGAGGTTGTCAAGGAGGGAGGTCTTCCTTCTAATATTATTTTTTAAAAATATAGTACTACAGGGAAGCGGCTGTGGCTCAATCAGTAGGGCTCCCGTTTACCATATGGGAGGCCCCGGGTTCGGTTCCCAGGGCCTCCTGGTGAAGGCAAGCCTGCCCGGATGGCGTGGTTAGCTGACCCAGCGAGCACAAGCAGCAAGGGGGGGATAAATGAATAAATAAATAAAATCTTTAAAAAAAAAAAAATATATATATATATATATATATATATAGTACTACATGAATACATTTAGGAGGTTAAGATTAATACATACATACATTTAGGAGGTTAAAAATTCAGGCTGCTTAGCTATTTACATCAAAGTCCTCCTTGACCGTACCACCTGATTTCAGGCACCTCCCTAGAGGTAACCATTTTATCAGTTTGATGTGGGACCTTGCATCCTTCCAGACTTTTTGCTATGTATTCTCCTTCTTTTAGGTACCTATAGAAATGGTTTTGCTTTGTATGTTTTTTCCCTTCTTTAATGTAAATGAAACTATTCTGTCCTTCACAATTGGAATTTTCAGTTAAGATCTTAGAGATCTTTCCATGTCAATATATAAAGATTTACTTAACTCTTTTTTTTCTTTTTTTTTTCTTTTTTTTTTTTTTTTTAGCTTCTGTGATTGTATAGTATGGACAGACCATAATTTAACCATTTTCCCAGTGATGTGCATTTAGGTTGTTTCCAGTTTTTCACTATTACAAACAGTGCATGGTGCAGGGAGCATCCTTTTCCATTCCTCCTTGTGAACATGTTTTTCTCTGGGGATGAACATTGAAAAGTAGGCAGGTTAGGCCAAAGTGACTATACTAGTTATATGTCCCTGACAATTAAATGGATTTTCATTGTAGATTTAACTAGTCTTTTCAGGAAAAAGATGGAAGGAGTAAAGGCATATACTTGATTTTAAAGCTTTGAAAGACCTCTTGGCATTCTTTGGGTAAAATGTAAAAGGTTTAAAACCTCCTTAGTCACTTTGACTTTAAAAACAGGAACTTGGAATCTGACCTGCGTGTAGGTGTGGGCTTCTCTATGTTGGTTGAGGTAGGGCTTGGACGGGAGCAAGGCAGGTTCTGTCGGGTAGAAGCCTCTGGGCAGAAGATTCTTCCTTCCCATACAGAAGGAGCTGCTTAAAGAGAAAAGAGAAAGCAGTTGCTAGAATCAATTAAAGGGTTGCAGTAACAGGGCAAGTGCCACATTTTAAAAAATTACACCTTTAAAAATAGCAGCATGGCACCCTTGCTGGCCTCTTCCTGGCCTGCTGTGGTGTCAACCTGTGTTCCCATTGTGGGTCCCTGTCCCTGTTCTGGAGGCAGCAGAGTAATCCCTGTGCACATACTGGGGTGTCTATATCTCTGTGCCTAACCGTAGGGTGGCACCTTGAAAGACTGAACCAGACTCCCACTTCTAGCACTTGCCCTGTTGGCAGAAGCAGCTTGTGGACAATAAAGCAGTGTAAGAAACAATTTAGTCAAAGTGGCTTGAGGCAAAGGATTACCTCCTTTAAGTCATATAATAGAGCACCCAGGAGGGGAAGAAAGTCTATTTCATAGATAGTAGAGGGGCCACAAGTACAGGACAAGACTTAGACTCAGGACCTTGCACTTCACATTTGCCTCAGTCTGATCTTGAAAGGAGGGTTAAACTCTGGGAAAGAGTAGCAGCCAACACAGACGATTTGCTAAGGCTATGAAAGGTGTTTATTTTTATTTTTATTTTTTTCTTTGTTCTTTTGTCCTTTATTTTATTTTATTTTTATTTTTTTCTCTTTTTTTCTTTTTAAAGATTTTATTCATTCATTCATCTATCCCCGCCCCCGCTGCCTGCGCTTGCCGGGTCAGCCAACCACGCTGTGCGGGCGGGCCTGCCCTCACCAGGAGGCCCTGGGAACCGAACCCGGGGCCTCCCGTACGGCAAACGGGAGCCCCACTGATTGAGCCACAGCCGCCTCCCTGTCCTTTATTTTTGAAAGGTGTTTTTTTAAAGATTTATTTTATTTATTTATTTCTTCCTACCCCCTCATTGTTTGCACTTGCTGTGTCTGTTCATCTTCTTTGTTTCTTTAGGAGGCACCAGGAACAGAATCTAGGACCTCCAGTGTGGAAGGGAGGTGTCCAATCGCCTGAGCCACCTCTACCCCCTGCCTTGTTATGTCTCTCATTGTGTTTTTCCTCCCTGTGTCTCTTGTTGCATCATCTTGTTGCGTCAGCTCACCACGTTAGTTTTCTGTCTTCTTTAGGAGGCACCAGGAACCTCTGCTCCCTGCTTTGTTGTGTCTCCCATTATATTCTTCCCTCTTATTGCGTCCTGTTGTGTCAGCTTGCCACGCCTGCCAATCATGCCAGCTCACTGTCTTCTTTAGGAGGCACTGGGAACCGAACCACAGACCTCCCATGTGGTAGGCTGGAGCCATATCTGCTTCCCAAAGGTGCTGTTTTTTCGGTTTTGCATCAGTTTGTTTGTTTTTGTTACCTCATGGAATTCAAGGACATCTCTGTCATGTCTTATCTGAATACAATCTTAATGAACAGACAGCTCAGGGACTAATATTAAAATGTGCAGTGGATATGGCTCAAGTGGTTGAGTGCCTTCTTCCCACATGAGAGGTCCCAGGTTCAGTTCCCGATGCCTCCTAAAAACAACAAGCAAACAAACAAACAAACAAAAAAACAACTCAGGGGAGCTGATGTGGCTCGGTGGTCGAGCACTGGCTTCCCACTTACTAGGTCCTGGGTTCAATCTCCAATAGTCCTGGTACCTAAAAAAAAAAAAAAGATTGCAAGACAGAGTAAAAGGAAATGATGGTTCATCCAAAGGAACAAGATAAAAATCCAGAAACTGTCGATGAAGGTCAGACTTTGGATATACCAAAGACTTTAAAAATATGATCCTCAATTATAAATATATATGCAGCTAATGGCAGAACCCCAAAATATGTGAAGTAAATATTGATGCCTTTGAAGGTAGAAATAGATGGTTCTACATTAATAGTAGAAGACTACAGTGTACCACTTTCAATAATGGATAGAACATCTATCTAAACAATAGGTCAATAAAAAAATAGGAGGGAAGCGGCTGTGGCTCAATCAGTGGGGCTCCCGTTTACCATATGGGAGGCCCCGGGTTCGGTTCCCGGGGCCTCCTGGTGAAGGCAGGCCCGCCCGCGCGGCGTGGTTGGCTGGCCCAGCGAGCACAGGCAGCAAGGGGGGGGGGTAAATGAATAAATAAATAAAACTTTGAAAAAAAAAAAAATAGGAGACTTGAACAATACTATGGCAGTTTGAGATTATTTATGAATCCCAAAAAGAGAAAGATTATGTTCGTAAACTAATCTATTTCTCTGGGTGTGATACCCTTTGATTGTATTAAATTCAAAGGTTTTAAGTTTACTTGATAAAATGAATTTAGGGCTTTTGATTTGACCACTTCAGTAGGATGTGACTCAGGTTGAGTTCCCACCCCCTTGGTGGGCTGATATAAATGGGTACTCACCCAAGAAGACACAAGAAGGGAAGCAGATGTGGCTCAATCGATAGGGCTCCCGTTTACCATATGGGAGGCCCCGGGTTCGATTCCCGGGGCCTCCTGGTGAAGGCAAGCCAGCCCGTGCGGCGTGGTGAGCTGATGCAGCAAGATGACGCAACAAAGGGAGACAAGTAGACACAGAAAAACGCACAGCAAATGGACACAGCGAGCACAAGCAGCAAGGGGGGATAAATAAAATAAATAAATAAATAAAATCTTTAAAAAAAAAAAAAAAAAAGAAGACACAAGAAGAGAGCTCTGTCATGGTTGATCCTGGGGCCCCAGGGAGAGATGAGCCATTTGCCTGATAGTTTGCAGCTGAAGAGAACAGAGCAGCTGAGCAGCTAAGAAGTCCCAGAAAGAAATGAGCCCTATACCAGAGACTGATATAGGAGACCAGGGAGAGATTGCCCACCATCTTGTTTCAACATATGGCAGCTGACTTTGATGAGGTGAGAAAGTACCTCTTATGGTACCTTGAGTTGAACTTTCCATGGCCTTGGGTCTGTAAGCTTACCCCAAATAAATACCCTTTAAAAAAGCCAACAGATTTCTGGTACTTTGCATCAGCACCCCTTTGGCAGACTAATATAAATACCAGAAACTAACTAGACCTCACAGACATCTATACTACTTCACCCAACTGCAACAGAATATACATTTTTCTCTAGTGCATGTGGATCATTTTGAAGGATAGACCATATGTTAGGTCACAAAACAAGTCTCAGTAAATTAAAAAATGTTGGAATCATAGTGTTTCTTCTCTGACTACAATGGG
>JAKSZT010000380.1:7835159-7847607 GCA_026826555.1 Tolypeutes matacus
GAATAAATAAATAAAATCTTAAAAAAAAAAAAAAAAAAAAAATGTAATACATGATTCTTATGGGATCTAACAAGGGAGGCAAAAAGGCTCATTATTGGGACATGAAAAAATTGGAGTATAGACTGTAAGCTTTGTATCAATATTACATTTCTTTAACTTGATAACTACACTTAAAGTGGTTATATAAGTGAATGTCCTTGTTCTTAGGAAATGTACATGGCTGGATTTAATGCTCAAGGAGCATGATGTATACAACTTACACTCAAGTGTTCAGAAAATAGACTAATATAGCTAGACGGACAGGCAGATGGATTTAAAAAAAATGTATAGATACGGAAAATGTGGCAATATGCTAAAATTGGTGGATCTGGGATCTGAGGGTAGGGGTTAGGAGTATGTTGGAGTTCTCTAGGGTATATATTATTTTTGTAACTGTCCTGCAAATGTGAAAGTATTTCAAAATAAAAAAATTTAAAAAATAAAATAAAAGCAATGAGCCTTCCCTCAGTCACTATCAAAAATGGCATTTCCTTTGAGAGAGTTTTGCTGCTGTTTCCTTTTTAGGGAAATAAAATCATCATTCAACTCTATTCTTTTGCCTTCATATAGTGCTGAGTTCACACAGTACTGGAAAATTTTCTTAAAACCCTATCTGTGCCCCCTTATCACATCATCCCTTTGTTTTCCTCTCATTTGATCAATAATAATTTGTTGAACATCATACTCCTTACCCTGCCTTCAAACTCTACAACTTCAATTTACTCCACTGTCCTCCTTTCTGTTCCTTAAACACTGAACACCTCAGGGTCACTTTTGCCTCAGGCCTTTGCACTAGCTGTTCTCACTGCCTAGGATCTTCATACGTGGCTGGCCAGTGCTCCCAGCATTATACAACTCCAGGGAACACCAGCTGCATGGAATAATATGAAGAGTGCTCCCAGAATTGTGCGTTGTGACAGTTCTGGCTGCTTCCTAGTCATTTAGGTCTCAGCTCAAATGTTATATCCTCAAGGAATCCATCCCTGATTATAGGCTAAATGTACCCTCTCCACTCAACCCCTAACTCTACCCAGGTACTCTGCAGCACACCATCCTGCTTTATTTTCTCCACAGCACTTGTCACTATCTAAAATTACATATACATACATACATATATATATATATATATATACACACATATATATATATATATATATATACACACGTATATATATAGTTCAACTTGTTTCCCCCATAAGAATGAAGATCTATGAGAGCAAAACTTGCAAGGTTACCCTCCAGCACCGAACAGACACCAGACACACACGTATTGTGTACTAAAAGCGTATGGAAATGCATTAAGTGCCTACCATATCCCAAGCGCTGTGCCTGGTGATGGAGGTACACCTCCATCCCCCAAAAAGCAAGGCTGAGACATTTTTCCAAAAGCACACGCCTTCTCCCAGAGGGAGGCTCTTAGTCTATGAAAATGCACTTAAGTGCCTCCCCTCTTAAGGGAATAAGGGTCCAAACTGAACAAATCCTCCTGAATGAGCTAAATGCTCAGAATTGGTACTGGCCTGGGAGAATTCTTTGCCTCTGGTGATGGGAATGCTTTCCCAACAGCCAGAAAACCCCACAAAGCGAGGGCTGCCTCCAACATCTGCATTTGTTCAACAAATATTTATCGCTACACTGGGGAAACATCAAAGATAAAACAAATAGAAATCCCTGCCCTTGGGAAGCTTACAATATAATAAGCGGAAGGGAGACAGAAGATAAGCAAGCTAAAGAAGCAAAAATGTTAGATGGTGATAGTGTTTTGAAGAACTAGGCAGGAAAGGGAGATAGAAGAGTGCTTCGTGGAGAGGCTGCAGGGTTACCATTTTAAAGAAGATGTCAGGGAAGGTCTCCCTAAATGGTGACATCTGAGGAAAAACCTAGGAGGTGAGGGAGCAAGGCATGGACTATCTGAAGGAAGAACTTTCCAGGCACAGGACAGAGCAAAAGGCCTGAGGTAGAAGAGTACCTGGCATGTCAGAGAAATAGCAAGGAGGCCAGAGTGGGAAAAGCAGAGTTGAGGAAGGGAGAGAAGGGTAGAAGAGGTGGACTGAAGTAGAGTGTAGAGGGCCTTGGAGGAATGACATTCATGAGGGTCTAATGACACATGGCATGCTGTGGACAATGCTCCTGGTGGCAGAGCTAGCACAAAGTTAAGGGATCCAGGGGAGCAGATGTAGCTCAAGTGGTTGAGCACCTGCTTCCCATGTAGGAAGACCCAGGTTTGATCCCTGGTACCGCCTAAAAACAAACAAAAAAAAACCCCAACTCTCATTAGGGAGCCGATGTACTCAGTGGTTCAGTGCCTACTTCCCATGTATGAGGTCCTGGGTTCAGTCCCTGGTATCTCCTGAAAAACAACAACAACAACAACAACAACAACAAAAAACAACTAAGGGATCCTAATCAGCAATGCTCTTGTGAAGGTCCAACCCCCAAAGGCTTCCTGACCAGCTACTGACATGCTTCTGCACCTTTTCCCAGTGTAAAAAACGCTGGCTGTGGAAATGAAAAATTGCCAAGCTGGCTCCAAGAAGATGGGAATCCAGCATATCCACAACGCAACATATTGGAAAAATTGAAGCAGGAAGGTGAGAGGATGAAGGCAAACCACAGTACGGCCTGTCAGTTTCTGCTACGTTTTTTCCCTCAAACCAACCAAGCCTTTCAGAAGCATTTAGGAGTCAAATCCATCACAGGCAAAAAGCACAGCCAGCCAGCTTGACCCTCTGGGTCCAGGAGCCTGGGCCAGGCCCCAGTCTCCAGCAGTTACTCCTCCCCACAGCCATTGCTTCTGAGCTCCAGAGCTCATGCTGACAGGCCTGAGGCCAAAGTAAGGGGAACAGGTGGTCAGAGGCAAGGTTCTAAGCACCCCCGGACACTGCATGGGGTTGGGGTCAGTGCTGGAAAAACAAAAACACCTCCTTGATTGGCCTTCCTGAGGCAACACTGGAACTGGATTATGCAAGGAGCATGAATAACATGGTGGGGTAGAGAAGAATCTTTCACTATCTTTTACTAACATGCTAGTAGAGGGCCTGGGATCCAGTCAGGATTACAGGACAGTAAACCACACCTCTGTGAAAAGCTGCTAGGAAGCCACATTCTCACTGACAAATGGGCAACTGGCCTAGCCCCAAACAGAAGCCTGGCCACATTTCTGAGCTCAAGATTCCTGCTTGCAAAGAGGCCTCCACTAGACCTCAAGAGCTGGACTCAAGAAGAGGAGGCAAGGAGCTTCTGGGTGATGACCGAAGGCTCTGAAGTTCTATCATGTCCACCTCCCAAAAGACTGAAGGCTCCTTGAGGGCCAGGACCAGGTTTATGCTGTTCCTGCCTGTGTACCTCATGCCCAGAGCTGTGCCTCATCACTAACCATCTGCAATAACTATATGGCCATCCAAATGAAGAGAGGCCAGTGATTAATGCCATATGGGAACCAAATGTGTTCACCCATCACCTGGTGGACCCAGTACCAGAAGAGGGCAGCAGGCCAGCCATCCTTTCTCCTAGATTCACAGATCAGATCCTGCTGCAACGTATACAGTGTTATCACATTATTTGATTTCCTATGTATAACAGAAAGCCTCACAAGCCCTAAATGATGGTCCATTTATTTCAGGCAATTACCTGAAAAGAATCTCACTCATCTCCTGGCCTTTGTGCTTATACCTGTGAACCACCAGTGTCCCTTACATATAAGGAGCCTGGGCAAGCTGTAGGCCAAGTCCTCATCTTCTGTATCCACACACCCAGGAAAGGAAGAAATAAGGAGGTGCCTGTATTCATTTCCAGGTGACAATGATCACCAAATCTTGACCCTTCTAAGGGGAAAACATCACCACCCTCAAGACAACCACCACCATGCATGATAGTAAAGTTGTGATTTTTATTTAGAGGATCTAGATAGTTACTGAGAGGTAGACAACCAACACAGTCAGTACATATACTACTACACAAAATGCTCTTTTAAAACAGTCTTTTTTTAATGTATTAGAAGTCAAGCAGGGAAAAAACAGATGTAGTTTAACATAACATGGCAAAGCAAAGGAGCCATCTTCCCAAGCAAATGCTGTTTTCAGGATCTAGAAGGCCAAGCAGCAGTGGGCAAGCTGAATTTAAAAACCACACTAGCTGTTAAGTCCCAAATCAAGAGGAGACAGATATAAATCAGAAGCATTAAACACACTTTGGGGGAGGTGATGTAGCTCAGGTGGTTGAGTGCCTGCTTCCCATGTAGAAGGTCCTGGGTTCAATCCCTGGTATCTCCTAAAAAAAATACACACACACACACCTTGGACAGCATCACTCACTATGAATTGTTTACAGAAATCATCGTGAGAACAGATACAGGATCACAAAAGGTATCAGAGCATGAGTGATTTTTTTTTTTCTTCCTTCTCTCCTTTCCAATACTTATGGTAAAACAGCTCTTTATAAATGAAAAAGCAAATTTATAACTAAAAAGTGACAATACTGGGTATAACAGGAAAAGTCCAGTCCCTAATGTCTAAACCCATGATATGAGAAAAAGGTATGTGTGGTCAGAGGTGGAGTGGGGAGGATAGGGGGAAGGAGGTTAGGAACAAAGACCAAGAGAAAATCTGCACTGATATAAGGACAGGGGGAAAAATATCCTCTCCCAAAGGACAAATACAGCAGAACAAAAATTCTTCCCATATTGGCACTATGGGTACCTCAGGTGGTTGTGAGATACCCCAGTCTGGAAGTTTTCCTCATTTCTACACCCTCTCCCCAGAGAAAATAATCAGATACTTCACAAGTAATGGCCAAGACATGCTCTGGCTTTTGGAATGCCCTAACCACATAAGGAGCACAATCTGGAAGTCCATGTGAACTTTCATCCAAGCCAGAAACATCACCTTTGTACTTTTAAGAGTTGCAGGCTTTCCTGGCAACTTGCTAAAAATTACTCCAATGCCTTCACTTGAGAGATGACACAGGACCCTGTCACCTACTCTCTAGTTTCACCCTTCTGCCATTACTTAGCAGGACCCTTTCTTCTCTACTCAGTTGCCTTCAGCATCTAGCTCAACATTTCCCCCACAATGCATGCCCTGATGAACTCTATTCAGCTATGATCACTCAGTTAATCCAGATACCTTTGAACTTAGCTGCATAATTTTAATGGAGATCTCTAGCTCTCTGGGTTTTTTTTTTTTTTTTTTTGTAGGGATCAATGGGAAAGGGAGGGGAAGGAGAGGGGAAGGACTACTGGAGTCAGACTGCCTGGGTTTATATCCCAGCTCCAGCACTCAAGGGCTGGGTAGATGAGCCCTTTAACCTCTCCGTGTTTCAGTTTACTTCTCTGTAAAATAAGGATAGAGCTGTTTTGAAGATTAAATGAATTTACATAAAGCACTTGGAATAGTGCCTTGTACATAGTAAAGGTTCTAAGTGTTTGCAATTATTATTACATGTTTTAAGTATTCTGAAGCACTGAGGAAATGAGGAGACAGTCCCAAAGCCAGGCAAAGCCAAAAACTGCTTCCAGCCCCATTCCTCATGGTCATTGTGGCAGTTTGAGATGATTTTATGAATCCCAAAAGAGAAACTAATCTATTTCTGTGGATGTAATACCATTTGATTGCATTAAATTTGGTTGAGGGGCCTTTGATTAGATTACTTGATAAGATCAATTTTGGGCTTTTCATTGGACTATGTCAGTGGGGCATAATTCATGTTGAGTCTCTACCCTCTTGCTGGGTCTGATGAAAAGAGAGAGAGAAACAGACACAGATCCTGCCATGTGAGAGAGGACTAGAGGATCGCTTAAGCACGAAGCCCCCAAAGGCTGAGCCCACAGTGTAGCGCAAGAACAGACAAGCCCTATGCCTAAGAGCTAAGAGCTGAGCTCTCGGAGCTGGGCTCTGAGAGACCATAGATTCTGGAGGGGAAGACAGAGACCTCAGCAGAGATCAGTGGCCATTTTCTCCATGTGGCACCCGACTTTGGTGAGAAAGCATCTCTGATGGTGCCTCAGTTTGGACTTTTCACGGCCTTAGAACTTTCAGCTTTTACCCCAAATAAATCCCCTTTATAAAAGCCAATGCATTTCTGGTACTTTGCATCAGCTGCCCTTTGCCAAACTAACACAGTTGTCTTCTTTCCCAGATACTTCATCATCTCTTCCCAAGCAGATGTGAATTTTTTTTAAGGACAGAGGCTAAGATGATTTCTCATTGCCCATCCCTTCTTATCCATTGTTTTGCCTGCAATGGGAACTGAACACAACTTTGTTGATGGGGTATGCAACACAACCCAGACCTCTGTGTTTCAGCTACAGAGAGCTCAGTGGGGGAGAGGTTAGAAGCTGGAAAGGTATCTTGGAAAAGCGAGAAGAATACTTCTCAGGGCTCAGTTCAGATAGGATAAGATCACCCAAGACATATCTCAGATACAGGGATTAGAACTGAGCTACTGCAACAGGAAATGTAGCCAGCTGAGTTGGCTACCTCAGAGGTAGGATGTAGGAATTTCAGAGTCAATGACCAAAGTCTAGAGTCAGGACTTCTGAATTAGAATGATGGGCAAAGGAGATGCTGGCAAGCTAGACCCAGAATATGGGAAGTATGGGGACCAGCATTCAATATGGAAAAAGCCAGAGTCTGGAACATGGGAGCCCAGAAGGTAGGCTGAACAGGGAAGAATCCTGGGACTGAGAGATTGAATTGCTGCCAACCTGCAAAGGCTTCCAAGTCTCTGCCTCTCTCTATAGGAAGAGAAGCAACTCCCCCAGTGCTGACCAGCCTGGAGCCATTCTCTGGCCTAGCAGCCATTCCCCAGCATCAGGCCTTTTGGACTTAAGTGTGTTCGGCTGTGCCAGTTCTACCCAACTGTCTCCTTACTGCTGAGGGACTCTGAATTGGGAAGTTTGGAATCTTACCCCATGAAGATTGAGACATCCATGCTGTAAAGAAATTGTTTTATAAAGGAGGCCACATACCACACAGATCTGCTGGGAAATACCACAAGGCCTTAGGTCTTCCTGTGATTACAAAAGAAAAGGCCTAACCTTTCAAAATTAGATCTGGGACGTGAACCCCAACCATGAGTGGTGGTTTCAGCTTCTGGAAAAGTTCCTGCTGACCCCTACCCCAACTTGGGCCAAGACCAAGGGTACTACACTCTTCCTAGGTAGCTTAAATCCCTGTCATTAGCGGAAAGCTCCACCATTTCACACAGATAGGCATTCTAAACTAAACACCTCAGAGAAGAAAGTTAGAGGGACCACGGCTTCAGGGATGCTGTCCTCCAGTGAGCTGGCAGAGTGTGTCCTCTGCCCTGCTGAGCCCAGCCTGGGTGGGCTGCAATCTGTGACCTGCTAGTGAGGCCCTCCAGTTCCCACCCTCATGAGAACTTTGGGAGGAAAGCAAAGGCCCAGCCTGAGGAGAGCCCAAGTTCCCCGGGCAGGTTTCTCACGGCAAAGGCAAACCCCAGGGTATGAAATGGCATGTTAAAATGTTCCTGCAAACCACAAGCTTTGAGGGGGAAAATCTGGCATTTCCTAGGCAAAGGACTGGAGGCCACACTAAACAACAAGTGGAAAAGTTAATCTGTATCCAGTGTTTTAATAAATAACTTATTCAGGTGCACAGCCCAGCTAAGAGGAACATGAAGAGAAAGGGGGGAGGGGGTGTCTCTACAAACCCAATGCAGGCAATCACTGAAAGCCGGTCAGCAGTTCCAGCCTAGAAGGAGGGCAAGAAAACTCCAAACCCCACTGGACATACTCACCAAGAAGCCAGCGTCTGTGGGGTGGAGCCTAGCCCAACATGGCAGCAGAGGTGAAGGGATGGCTCTGCCATGCAGGGCTGCCAGCTTTCGGGCCAAGTCCACAAAAAGGCTGTCTTTGGAAACAGCCCAACAAATAAAGCAGATGACCCGCCCCAGTGGAATCCCACCAGGGTTAGTCTGCCTAAGTTCACAAACATACTCTCCAAGCAGACAGCCTCCAGCCCTGGTTAGGCCCCCTGAGGCTTTTGCTCACTTGGGGGGTTGGCAGTATCAGGGGCAACTAGAAGTCCTCACCCAGAGTAGTGCTGAAGCCACCTCTTCCATAGCCCCACATATCCCCACATTACAGTCCACAGCTGCCTGGCCACAAAGGGAAGGGTCAAAGCTTCCAACAAGCACGTGGCAGCTGAAGCTCAGCTGTCCCACACCTCCCAATTCCAGGACAAGAGCAATAGGGCAGTCTCTCCCAGGACAATCTCTTCTGCTGAAATCAGCTGGGGATTGCCTTAGGGTTCCTAGAAAGGCTGCCCTAAGCTAGAATTTGTTCCATCTTGCCCCTCCTCCAGAAACAGCCTCTTAAGAATCTTTTGATCCAAACAAGAGCCCTCCTGTCCTGTTTCCTTTACTGAATACAAACAGGAAAAGAACTTGAGTGGAACTGGCTATCCCAGCTCTTGTCCAATCAGTTTGCTCTTTCCCCCTTTTAGGGCTACCAGGGTAGGGCTCCCCTCCTTCCCCTGAAGCATGCTTGCCAGGAACAAGGAAGAAATGCAGGGGACCCCTGGGCTTCTGCCTGTCTCTACCCTCAATAAACTAAGAGAAGAAGATCCCAATAGGAGGAGGTACACAGGAAGCATTTAATAAATGCTGTTGACTGATAAAAATGGAAAAGGAATACAGCATATTGGCTAAGAAAACAGGCTTTAAGGTCACCAGACCTGGCTTCTAATTTACCAGCTGTGTGACCTTGGGCAAGTTATTTAACTTCTCTAAGCCGGAGTTACTATATCTACATACAGAGAGTAATAAGAATTCCTATATCATAGAGTTACTGTGAGGATAATACAAAATAATTTTATATAAAGAGTTTAGCACTAACCTGGAATATAGTAAAAACTAAAAATTAAAAAAAAAAACTACTTTGCTTATATTATTATCTTAAAGAGAAGCAACGTCCCATGTATTGCTCCCACCACAATCAAAAGATACAGCAGGGAAGCAGATGTGGGCTCAAGCAATTGAGCTCCCACCTACCACATGGGAGGTCCCTGGTTCAGTTTCCGGTGCCTCCTAAAGAAGACAGCAAGATGGCGTGACAGGCAGGCACAGCAAGCTGACACAGCAAGATGGCTCAACAACAGACAAAGAAGAAAAACATAACGAAAGGCACAAAAAGCAGGGAGCAGAAGTTCCCGGTAACTCTTAAAGAAGACGAGCAAAACAGCGAGCTGGCAACGGACAGGTGCAGCAAGCTGATGCAACAAAATGACGCAAAAGAGACACAAGAAGGAAAAAAAAAGATATAGCCTAGAACAGTGGGATGCTAGGAGACCCTACTTCTACCTACAGCTTCCATTAGCTGGCTGGATGGCCTTGGGCAGGCTACTGTATTTTACTCACCTGCACAATTAAGGAGATAGACTAGGTCAGTGTTTCCTAGTGTGGAACTTGCATGTGACAATAAATATTGAGCCACATCATTAAAAAAAAAAAGTTCCCTTTTCATTTCTCTTGAAAATTTCATGATCATAAAAGGTGTTAGCATGTCTTCTATCTGGTGTTAGCATATCTTTTTAACACTTCTCTCATATTTGCTAACCTCTCTCTTAAACAGAGAGCCGGCCTCAGGCTCAGAACGTTCTGTTACAGGCCACAATATTAAGCTAGAATTTAATAACACTTCTTTGTTTTTCATTGTGTTTATTTCCACAATTACCTTTAAATTATGGCAAGTGATACTGGTTTCCATATATGGTAGTGACTTCAGGATTCTTTTTAATATTCTTATGTCAGTAAAAAGAGGGAGATTTCAAGAGAAATATAAAGTAAATACTACTACAGGTGGAAAAATTATAAAGGTGGCACTAGATGTTTTTAGAAACACTGTGCTAGAAAAATGTTAAAGTCCCTCCCAGTCCTAAAAGTGAATGCTGGAACCCTGGAGTGTCAGGCTGCAGATCTCCCCCCAACCCCCCCCACCTACAAGGTTCCTCTCAACTTCACCTCTTCCCTGGAGCCTCCGATCCAGCAGCCTGGCTAAAAAGTCTCTCCCTCCACGCTGCACCCAGATCATGTTCTACATCATGCACTGTAGCATTTATTACTACTAACCATCTCTTTATGTTTATCTCCCTTCTAGAACATGAGGTCACTGATATAGGAACTATGTCTGGGTATTTTATCCCCAAGACATCTGCACAAGTAGGTGTCTGATGAATGTACACAGAATAAATGCACCAAAACTTCTGCTCTGTTTTCACTGAATGAGAAGACATAAGACAGCAAAAGAGCATTGCCAGAAACACATTTGCCATCATTCCAATTCAGCACTTCTTAGCACTTAAGGTGGACGGTAGAATACTCACCTTTCTGACCTCAGCTTCAAATCCTAAGTTAAATGAGAATCCACTTCAAGAGGCCACATTATATGAAAATCTGGAAAAGCAGATTTTTCTTCAAGAAACTTACCATGATTAAGAAGAGACCAGTCACACCAGCCCAAGGCCAATTACAAAGGTACTTTTGACTTCTGCAATATAGAAGTAAATATCCAAGAATAGTCTTTCCATGTCCTTCTAAAGGCAGGATGTAATGCCAGAAAATACCAGGCTTCAAGGTGAGGTAAAAGCCCAAATCGAAGGTTCCTTACTGTCAAAAATGACATATGAATTTCAAAGTGCTTTATCCTCTAAAAATGATACGCATGTAAGGGGGTACTGTTACACTAGGAAAAACAATAAGGAAGGCCCTCTTGCAAATTCAGAGGTTGCCCTCCTGAAAGAGGTTTTCTCAATTATATTCTTCATGTTATTTTGAGCCTTGGACCCAGTATCTGATAGGCAGGTAAACTTTAAGAATCTTAAGCCACACAGGAAATGGTATTCTTTTAACTGGAATAAATCTGTCAACAGAAAGGTACAGGCTGGCTGCACTAAATATCCTCTGCAGGTTATTAAAAATATAAATTAAAGCCAAGCATAGTCCCTTTACTCCCCACATCTGTTTGCTATTCCATCTCCATTATTAATACTGTAAAGCAGGTCCCCATTCAGGCAAGATTAATTCCTTGTTCCGAACACCTTCTGCTGACATTGCAATGGATCAGTTTGGGAGGCTGTAAAGGCAGGCCCAGGCACTAGTCCCAGACACATGACCAATGAGGAGATGAGGCCTGGGCCTCAGAGTTTAACAGAAGGAGAGGAAGTTAGGTGGAACCTGTGATCAGAGAGGAAATATAGCCCAGTATTTAGGAGCTTGGACTTTGGACTCAGACAGCCTCTTTCTTTCCCAGCTCTTTTATAGCCTAGATGTGAGACCTCAGGCAAGTCATTTAACCCAATTCATTTAACCCCTTAAGAGCTTCAGTTTCCTCAACTTTAAAATGAATGGAGGAGGGAAGCGGCTGTGGCTCAATCAGTAGGGCTCCCGTTTACCATATGGGAGGCCCGGGTTCGGTTCCCGGGGCCTCCTGGTGAAGGCAAGCCCGCCCGCATGGCGTGGTTAGCTGACCTAGCGAGCACAAGCAGCAAGGGGGGGATAAATGAATAAATAAATAAAATCTTTTTAAAAAATTAAAAAAATAAAAAATAAAAATAAAATGAATGGAGGGGGAAATGGTTGTGGTTCAAGCGACTGGGTTCCTGTCTACCATATGGGAGGTCCAGGGTTCCATTCCCAGGGCCTCCTGGTAAAAGGCAAGCTGGCCCGCATAGCAAGCTGGCCTGAGCAGCGAGCTGGCCCACGTAGAGAGCTGGTGCAGCAAGATGATGCAACAAAAAGAGACACAGAGGAGAAACAATAAGAGATGCAGCAGACCAGGGAGCTGAGGTGGCACAAGAGATTGAGTGCCTCTCTCCCACTCCGGAAGATGACAGGATTGGTTCCTCGTGCCATCTAAAGAGAAGACAAGCAGACACAGCAGACAGCAAGCACAAAACAACAAGGGGAGGAGAAATAAATAAATAAAAATAAATCTTAAAAAAAATAAAATAAAATAAAATGGATGTAAGGAGAACCTTATCAGATTATAAACCATTTAACACAATGATGTGAAAAATAGTAAAACTAAAACAAAGCCAAAAAAAAAAAAAAGCATTATCATCTTCTTCATCATATCATCATTCTCATTTCTACAATCAGCCTCAGATGCTGAGGCAGTGCAGGAAGAGCCCTGCTACCCTTTCAACCTGCCCGGGTTAAGCATACACCAGCAAGGCTCAAAAAAGACCATATAAGAGGCAGAAAAAAGATGGCACAGGGGGGCGGCTGTGGCTCAATCAGTGGGGCTCCTGTCTGCCATATGGGAGGCCCCGGGTTCGGTTCCCGGGGCCTCCTGGTGAGGGTGGGCCCGCCTGCACAGCGTGGTTGGCTGGCCCGGCGAGCGCAGGCAGCAGGGGGGGGATGGATGAATAAATAAATAAAATCTTTAAAA
>JAKSZT010000381.1:1100-20632 GCA_026826555.1 Tolypeutes matacus
ATATTTCTCAGACTAATTAAATATAAAATTTTCAAAACATTTTGAGCAGTGTTGAAAATGATGCAGATCTCTTCAATCCCAAAAGAGAATGGAGGATTTGGATGGGAAGAAGCTGATGAAGAGCTGAAGAAGCAGGAATATAACAAGTGTTCACTGCAGTTCTCCAAGCCAGAGAAGGACTGTTATGTTTGGAAACCAAACTCTTAGAGCCCCAATGAAAACCATCATCATAGGTTGTGCATGTGCAAAGGAGGACCAGGTGGAAGCTCTGCTCAGAACTCACAGCCTCAGTTAGTGATGTGAGTCACTCTAGCAGGTATTCACTGTGGAGTAAGCCACAGGAAGTCCACCTTCTCCTGTGGTGTGAACAGCTCTCTAACTAGACACGTGTAGAGAGCAGTGTTGCCTTCACATGGTCACATCCATGCTCCTCATGGTCCATGCCCACTCTTGCTGAGGGAGGCCTCCACCCATCCAGGCAGCTGGGGAGGGAGTTGGGTGGGTGAACACTTTTCCTTTATGGGTGGCTGGATTTTCAAAGGATGAGGAAAGTGCCCCCCCCCCAGTAATATTGCAGATACAAATTAATATCTTCAAATGAACCACTATGTATGATTTTATTGTACACTATTTCCATAATTTCTTTTAAAGTATAACCAAATTATCCTTGCAAAGAGTATAAAAATAATTTATGCCTGTTATGGCAAACAGCCAAATTCCTTCTCTAGTCTCAATTTCCATTCTTCCTTCCTCAGAATTATCTGCACTGGCAGATTCATTTGCGTACACATTTCTGTTTGAAAATACATGCATTCTCTAGTTTCATCTATCCCATACCCTATCTCATTTGAGAAAAATATTGTAGTACAACTTAAGAATATAAATAAGCTTTCTAACTTCTTAAAATACTTGAGATTAGGAGTATATCATCTAATTATTAAAGATTCATTTCTGGTTTAAAATAACAAAGAAAATTGCAGTTAAGTAAAAAGCAGGCCACTGTAGTCCAGTGGCTGTTAAACTTGAATCCTCATCAGAATGAGGTGAAGAAACTGGAAAAATGTCAATGGTTGGGGTGCTTTGTAAGAAAATGCTACAATAATGGGCAGCATTATTTTAAAACTGGTAATTTCTTTAATGCTTACCAAGAATGTAATGGATTGAAGAACCAATGAAAACAACCAGGATAATTTTAAAGAAGTGGAAAACCCTTCTTTACATAAACTAAGGGAAATCTCCAGTTGTGATGCATAAATTATTGGTAACAAATTGAACACAGATGAGTGTGGAAGAAGAAGTGGGGGTAGGAGATCACAGAACAAATTGCAAGTGCACTTTTCCAAGATGAGAAAGACATCCTGAATTGCAAATTCACAGCCGCTTCCTTAAAAGATTGGCAACAAGTTGCAAAGACTGGAGGTGGAGATTATTTGGAGATTCACATTCATTACATTCACAGGGTTTCTCTCCAGTATGAATGTTGTAATGTTTAATGAGATACTGCCTCTGGCTGAAGGCTATTCCACATTTCTTACATATAGAGTGTTTCCTTCCACTATGAATTTTCTCATGGTCAATGAGATAAGATTTGCTATTGATGGCTTTCCTACATTCCTTACATATTTGGGGTTTCCCTCCAGTTTGTCTTCTCTGGTGTGTGATGAGGCATGATTTCTGAATGAAAGCTTTCCCACATCCATCACAGTCATAGGGTTTCTCTCCAGTATGTATTCTCGAATGGCTAATGAGGTTTTCCTTCTGGTTGAAGGCTTTTCCACAGTCATTACATATATAGGGTTTTTCTCCAGAATTAATACTCTCATGCATAATGAACAATTGCCAGCCAAAAGGCTGAAGGCTTTTCTGCATTCTTTACATTCATTTTGTTTTTGTCCACTATGAGATTTTTCATGTTCTGAGAGATATGATTTGTACTGAAAGGCTTTTTTACATGTCTTACATTTATAGGGTTTCTTTGCACTAGGAAACCTTTTGAACCTGAGATTTGACATTTGAATTAAAGCTTTCCCACATATATATCAGTTCTCTTCAGTAATAATTTTCTGATGAATAAAGAGTATTTCTCTTAGGTTGAAAAGTTTCCCACATATATAACATTTCTATGCTTGTTCCCCTGTATGGCTTTTAAATGAGGAGTAAAATATGACTGTAAAGAGCAGGCTACATTCAGGACACTCATATGGTTTCTCTCTAGTTTGAATTTTCTCATATTGCATGAGGTTTTGTTTCAGATGGAAAGATTCACATGTTCATTACAATACTAACTAATGTATGAATATTTCATGCTGAGTGAGATTTAATGCCTGGATGAAAGATTTCCAATATTCTTTATATACACAAGGTTTCACTCCTGCATGTTTCTTTCATGTGACTCTAGCTTTCCCAAATTCATGAAATCCCAAATTGTTTCTTAGAAGGATTCATTCTTTGGTATCTCATGAGTTTGAATTTCCAAGAAAACTTCACACTCATTACAATTAACGGGGAGGACCACCATGTGGGTCAAACTGGCAAAACACATTGTCTTCATTCTTTTACCTTACATAGATTCCCTCATGCTTAGGGAAGCATGATGCAAATTCCTTCCAAGTGAGTTTTATTTTGTGGAAACAATGCTTGCCGTCAGAGAACCTATTTTCCCAACTCCTTACATTCTCTGTCTTCATCTTAAGTCTGTCCTGTTGTTGAAGTGGATATAGTTTCACTCACAAGCCTTTCATTACAAACACATTTCTGTTTGTAAATACATGCATTCTCTAGTTTCATCCCAACCCACACCCTATCACATATGAGAAAAATTTTTGAGTAAAACTTAAAAATATGAATAAATTTTCTAACTTCTTAAAATCCTTGAGATTAGAAGTATATCATCTAATGATGAAAGGGTCATTTCTGATTTAATATACTAAGAAAAATTGGAGTGAATTAGAAAGCAGTCTGTTGTAATTCAATGTGGAGGTAGACGGTGCCTGGAATGATCCAAAGAATGTTAGGGACCAGGGGAACCTCACTCCATGTGGAATGCAGGCAAGTTTATTTGGGCTGAAGCTGCTTTTTATACTACATAGCTGATAATAAAATTAGGGCATCCTTCACTCGTTCCTCTGCTTAGTAGGTGAGAGTGCTGCCTGTTTCTGTGTTCCCAGACAATCTTTCTTGGGAATTCAGACAATAACATCTTTGTGGTGTGTTCATTCTGCTCTGCCTCCTCCTACTGATGTTTGCAGTTTACACTGTCCTGGGAGACATTTACTAATGTTTCTCCACCAGAAAGCATGCTTTTTAAATGCTTAACCCTTTATGCTCTGGCTGTCAGCATCTTTTCCAACAATTCAACCGTTTTTGTTTTTGGTAAAAGGTGACTGTGCCTGTGTTACGTTGCCCTCCTCTGAAGGTCATGCCCATCACTGGCCACCAGCCAAGCACCATGGACAGTAGTTGAAGAGTTAAGTGTTTTAAGCAGATTCAAGTTATTGGCATGACTGTCCTTTTCAGCCCAATTAATGCAGGATGGCAGGGGTTTGTGAATGCCTCCTAATACAGTTAAGAGTAGCAGAGCACCAATGATCATCACACTGAAGTTAGCAAGTACAGAGGTTGATTTCCACTAATGTAGGGGTTTTCTTTTATTTAATTGATCTGTCAATGCTTGCCATGATTTGCTACCTGAAAGTGAAGTAAGTTGATTCTGAGACATGCTCAAAATCTCTTGCAAATCTGTAATTTCTATAGATAAATTTATGTGATGACCTATTAAGTGGTTTTTAATTTTTTTTCTACTTCATAATGGGAATCATTGCTTGGGAGAGGAGTGATAGAAAAAACAGTTTCATTCCAATCACACTTTGAACCTTGTTTTAAATTTAGATTATATACCTGATCTCCCATTTGTGTAACAGCCATCTCTAAGTCATTAAGCCTATTGTTAATCTGCTCCCAATATATGCCTGACTAAGCCATAACACACTAGCATTATGATGGCAATTTCTAACATATTGTCGTGTTTGGATATTCTCATGTAGGGCAGTTCTTGCCACATCAGCAGCTGTAATAATACCTATAAGCCCTAATAAAGCAGCTATAATTAATCCAATTAAACATTTGGTTCTATTCAAATAATGATTTAGAAAGTTCCAAAGGATTTCATTCTCAGGGGAAGAGTGCCAGCAGTGATTCATGTGAATTGATGACATGGATGTCCTATTTGTACCACAGAAGAACTTTCCTATAAAACAGACTTTGATACACAAGTGTAAAGGGAGCAATTGCCTCAGAAAAATCATGTTTGATTAATGCTTGCTGTTCCTACTATAAAAACAATGGGATCCTGTACAAATACTTTAAGAAATTAAGTGGATTTTCTTTTTAAACTGCTAATATAAGTTTTATTGCCTTGCTGTTCAAAAATTGGGCTAGTTCCCAAAAATACATTCCAGAAATAATTTTAGTTTTGTTAAGTTTAGTGTCCCACACTTGTGGGATAAATCTTCCCTGATGAGTCCTATTTAGTGACGTATTATACTTATGACATCGCCAAATTTCTAAAAATTATGATAGCTCTCATTAGTTGTTTTTGTTGAATTACTAATTTTTCAACTTATGGTTGTGTTTACATTAGGTTTCGGTATCCCCATAAGGGCCTGATTCTTTAAAATTCTATAGGAATTATTAAAGAGCACAACCTCAGATGAAACATGGTATGTATGCCACTTATCACTTTGTACTATGATTTTGGGGCTCTATACATGGATCAATGGATCCTATGCATTTAGGTCATTCAAGAAAAGGAAATTTTCAATAAATTTCCCTTCCTTATCAGGTTTTAGGGGAAGCACGAATCAACGGGCCCAGGAAAATGCAGACTGATTAATATAAACAGGGTACGATTTGTCCCCCCAAGTTAACAATTCTAAAAGAGGTGAATTAGCAATATAAGCCCAATATGTACAATTATGTGAAAGTACACTTCTTACTACTGTGGTTCTCAAGGTAAGCATAGAAAGGAATAACTGTGTTAGAGTGACATTCTGCCTTTAAGAAGTTAGCTTCTTTTCTGCTTTTTCTGTCAGCTTCTTCGGCTTGTTTATGTCTAGGTTTCTGATGTCTGGACAGGACCCAAAGCTGGTCTCCTTTATCTGTAATGATAAGAGCAAAACCTCGTCCGTATATCCTAACTTAACTTCAGCCTTATCCCATCGATTATTACTTTTATGCTTTCAGTAAACTAGTTGTACAATATTTGTTTCTGTATTATTGCCTGATTTTTGCCAGAAATGCTCTGCTGCTGATGTATATGATTCTGAACTTTGGCTGAAAAAATTTATTGTAAATAATGCTTAATATAATTGTTCTCACACCTCACCATTTCCACCTTTTTTGTTTGGCAGGATTTATACAGATTTAAGTGTTAATTTTTTTAATGATAAGTATGCATACATTCACAGGCTTACTAAATCATGGGATACACTGATATTATTGGCTTATTTTTGGCTAGAGTCCTGGATAGATCCAAGATAAATGTTAATATATATTTAATTTAATAAACTTTTATTGACAATTAGGGTGAGGAACAAATAACATAACAAATTAAAAGATTAAGTCAATATTGAACAGTTACAGAATGACAGATAAATAGAGCAGTTATATATATATAAATACCAATATTTAGCTTTTAACTGGGAAGTGTTGAAGTAGCAACTGGTACTAGAGTTTTGGTTGACTGCGTTTAGGATTAATGAATTTGAAACTATTATAGAGGCCAATTTGTGAGTATTTTGCTAATTCACAAGGAAGGGGCTAGTATCCTCAGGAAGGAACACATCACTCCCTCGACCGTACATTTTAATGTTTATGCATCAGTCCCTGGGAGAATGGCCAGCTCCCCAATGGAGGAATACAACCCTTGTTGAAATGCACTTGATTTTTTTAAATTTGTTACAAAACATCTTTGATGTGCTTACTCTTTTAATTTCCATTATTTTTCCTGAAATGTGAAAAGTGTTAACTAGCAAGGCATTGGTTTGTTGATTAACAAAGATTTCTGAATGATGCTTGATTTTAGGCTTGAACAATAATTACTAAACCTTTTTTTTTTTTTTTAAGATATTTAGTTTCAGGACTGTTCAAAGGAAAAACAAAAGATTTATATATATACTTAATAAAAGACCTTTATGTGTAACAAACAGGTTATTAAATTATTTATATATGCAATGTATTGTATTGAAGTTTTGAGTAATATTTAAGTATATTATACATAATTCATAACTACAGTAGATTATACAATAACAGACATCCAATGAATAAACTTTCATTTCTTAAGCATTTAAGATTCTTAGTAGCATTATTAGAATGACCTCAATCTTTTTAATTTTGTATACTTTGATGCATAGGTAAAAAGAAATTAGTATTTCCTATTTGGGCTGTGGGGTAATACATTAACATGTAATTTTAATACTTGCATTGGTTTTGCTGTTAACATTATAATTAGAATTGAGGCTGTTGCTTACAGTATTAATATAAACTTGATTTATTGTTGGCTATTTTACAGGAAGGGGATGTGGGCTGGCTTGACTTGTTTAAGAAAATATAAAAGAAATTTTAAGCAAGTTTTAAAACAAAGTGAGAGTGACATAACTGGATATTAATTTTTTGCAACAAAATAGCAATATTTGGGTCCACTGCATGCTGCAGTAGTGTTATTTTATTTTACTATAATTTACTGTTATACACTACCCTGTCAGCCTTTAATGGCTGCTTTCTTCCTGTAGTTATAACTAAAAATTATTATTAATAACATTATATTTTATTTAATGAAATATTAAATTAAATATAATTGAAACATTATTAAAAATTCAGGAATTTTATACACTTTTAAAGTATTCATATCAACTTTTTATTCACATAACTTTAATTGTTAAAATTAGAAAAATTCTTTTAATTACACAACAGTTTTAAATGCTTCATTAAACTGATATCACATGAAAATAACTATGTTTAGTATTTTACTTGTTTTTTTTTTTAGGTAAAAGACCAAGTTATTTGTGACAGTTTGAAATAAAAGCTATCTTTCAGGATTTGACTTTGAGAAAGCAGGTTCAAACATTGTGTTCTCTTTTAAAGTGATAAGACCTGTTTCTTCTTGGAAACAATAAGGTTAAAGTACAAGAAGCTATTTTGATAAAACAGACTTGCTTTATTGCAAACTGATTTCTTTTATTTATTTATTTAATTATTTTTCTTTTGTCATTTTTTTTTTTTTTTGCAGGGGAGAGCTTGAACGCAGTCCCTCACTACCACAAATTATGCAGTCGAGTTTCCCACATTTGGGGAAATCGCAGGGATCAGCACATCCGGAGTGCAATGGATAAGCCTTGCCCTGGGAAAACCACCTTCGTGATCATGGTATCTCCCCTGCCAGGTAAGTAGGCGTACTGATTTTTGGGGAGAAACTTTGCAAACTTTTACTAAAACAGACAAATGGCTTGAGAATCTCTGAGAAAGAATAAAACTTTAACTTTATATTATTAGGTTGTTTGACATTAAAGCTTTTAAATTTTTTTAGATAGACTGCTTAA
This sequence comes from Tolypeutes matacus, assembly GCA_026826555.1. Taxonomy (NCBI): domain Eukaryota; kingdom Metazoa; phylum Chordata; class Mammalia; order Cingulata; family Chlamyphoridae; genus Tolypeutes; species Tolypeutes matacus. The sequence continues at coordinate 8,696 of JAKSZT010000381.1, forward strand.
ATTTTACTTATCTTTGACCACAAAAATTCCTTTTTCATAAGCCTTTTGCACTTTTATTTTTATGCAGGTTTTGTCCCACATTTTACTTTGTTTTAATAACTAGTTATTTTATCTTGGGATAAAATGACTTTCTTTACTTTAATAATAAAAGCACATTCTATATACCTTCCATACTTGTAACCACATTGATTTTGGAAACTACTTCCAAGCAAACTTCTAACAACATATTATTACCATCAACATTAAACAAACATGTTAGAATAATGATTTGAGTATAACTATTTTTATTATTTTAAAATAATATCCATATTTATCTATTAATAAAAGTGCTTATTAATTTTTGGCCGTTTGAATAGAGCTCTCATAATAATCTTCATTTATCAATTTCATATTCCCATCCAGTGGTATCAAAATATACACTGACACTGAACAAACAGACAAATCCAAAAAGAATTATGATACACTAACAGAAACATAAAGCTTACTAATTTGACCCATAATTTTCACTCCTTTGTTATGGCTATCTTGAAGACCTCCATCATTTCACATCTTTGATTTTACTGTTTTAAAGATTTTTTCTGGAATCTTTGTTACCTGTAATATATAAGCTTGTTCTTTGAAACAATTTTGTTCGTAATCAGCAACCAGCCAGGACAACTTAAACAGTCTCAATACAGTTAAGCTGTAATTTAGCAGTTTATACAGATATTTAACATGTATATTTTGGATTACTACTCTTTAGAAGTACACTTAGGCTCAAAGTTCAGATTACTGTGGTAGGACTTTTAATTCCTGTTCTTAATTTTGGGTATACTCAGTGAAGGAGTAATAAACTTAGTTTCAGCTGAGGAAGGATCGACAGCTGTACTGCTCTTGGTAACAACCTTAAGTTCTGTTACAGGCTGGAGTGAACTGCTCTGTTGCTGACTAGGTAAATTTGAGCAAGGCTGGGAAATGTGCTCATATTGTTTGTCTAAGGGCCTTCAGCACGCCCCACTTGGAAGATTCCTGAGTTATTAATGAGACTACCATTTTTATGATATTTAGAATGGTTTTCCTTGGCACTGTGTAACCCTTTTGAGCATTTCAGACACACACGACTTTGTATTGATTTATTATTTCCATGAAATGGTGCTCTCACACTAGTTATGGTGTGGCAATATTTTTTCATATCACCTGGTTTCCCACATTTAAAGCAATTTATTTATTTATTTATTTTTTAAAGATTTTATTTATTTATTCATTTATCCCCCCCTTGCTGCTTGTGCTCGCTGAGTCAGCTAACCACACCGTGCGGGCGGGCTTGCCTTCACCAGGAGGCCCCGGGAACCGAACCCGGGGCCTCCCATATGGTAAACGGGAGCCCTACTGATTGAGCCACAGCCGCTTCCCTAAAGCAATTTAAATTAGTAATCTAGGACTATGTCACTTTAGAGCAGCTGAAGAAGGTTCATGTATAGGTATTAGGCCCACTGTTTTGGCATATTTTTATATAACCCTGTAAAGTACTTCCATTTGTTTTTATCAGACATAAAGCCTTTTTACACTCACTGTTAGCATTATTAAAAGCCAACATTAGAATAAGCATTTCTTTAAGATCAGATTGAGTTACTGTGATGTTGACTACATCTACCAGCCTTGCTACAAATTCACCATAGGGTTCACTATTTCCTTGAATAATTTTTGAAAATGATTATACATCCTGTCCAGGGGTGGAGATTCATCACCAGGGAGCTAGGCAGCACAATTGCACTTGTACAATCACAATATTATCATATTGAGCTTGGTGAGGAATCCCAGCCCATTGATCTATTCCTAATATTTGTTCAGCAGTAATAGGCACTGGTGGATTTTGCTGTTGATTTCGTCATGCTACAATATTAGCTTCATCAGCCTACCAACTTTTAAATTGTAAAAGTTCTGCTGAATTAAGAACAGCTTGAGCTAAAAAATCCCAGTCCCAGGGTATTAATCTGTTTGCATGTGCTCTTCCTTGCACCAATTCTTGAGTATAAGAAGAATTTGCACCATATTGAGTACATGCTTTTTTAAATTCTTTGATAGAGTTAGAAGGAATAGGAACATGCTCATATTGTACATCCCCATGGGGATTATTAGCATCTACTGGAATTTGAGTTACTGTAACTGGATATGTAAAAAAAAAATGCATATACTCTGAATTTCTTTCTCTACTTCCCTGTGCTATACTTTTCATAATTGAAGAGGATGTTGGTGGCACAAAAACAGAAACTGTTGGAAGGTCATCAAATGTTGTAAAAAATTGATCAGTAGATACTTTCAGAGGCTCAGACTCTGGTTCAAAAGACAATAAATCATCTTTTGGAGCTGAGAGCTTAACGAGCACTGAAAAAGTTTCATAAACTCCCTTTTTCTTTTTTTTTCTTTTTATTAGACATGAGTTAATCTGTTTTTGCCTGTTCATTATCTGTTCATATACATTTTCATTAATATCATTACTAGCTTGTTCTGTAACAGTGTTAGCAATAGCAGTATCCATTTTAATATCTTCATTTTCATCTGACTGTAATTGTTCAAGAGCAACCGAAATAAGACTATACAAGGAACATGTATAACAACGTTTCTGTACAAGAGAAAGGGGTTTTAGTAACTCTAGGGTCATCACAGATACACCTGTATTCTTTAACAGGGTCTTAAATACTTGGAATATGCCTCTAACTGTGTTGACTGATTACCCATTACCCTGACAATCAAGATTATTCGACTCACCGACAGAATGCAAGGATCATCTGACTAAGCAGTCCCTGTTTCCATGGCACTGATCCAGAGAAAAAACTAGTCATGCCCCATGTTGGTGGCCATCTGAGGTAGATGGTGCCAAGAATTATCCAAAGAAAGACTGGGATCAGTTGACCTCACCCAATGTGGAATGCAGGCAAGTTTATTAAGCTGAAGCTGCTTTTTATACTACAAAGCTGATAACAAAAGTAGGGCATCCTTCACTAGTTCCTCAGCTGGTACATGAGAGTGCTGCCTGTTTCTGTGTTCCCAGACAATCTATCTTGGGAATTCAGATAATAACATCTTAGTGGTGTGTTCATTCCAATCTGCCTCCTCCCATTGATGTCTGCAGTATGCAGTGTCCTTGGAGACATTTACTAATGTTTCTCTGCCAGCAAGCATGCATTTTAAATGTTAACCCTTTATGCTCTGGCTCTCAGCATCTTTTCCAACATCCAGGGAATAAATACTAAGGGCTAAAATGCACATGAAAATATGCTCGACATTGCTTGCTCTCAGGGAAATGCAAATCAAAACTACAATGTGATACCATCGTAAACCCATCAAAATGGCAGCTATTAAAAAAAACAGCAGACTCTAAGTGTCAGAGAGGATGTGGAAGAATAGGAACACTCACACTATTGGTGGGATTGTGGAATGATCCAGCCACTGTGGAGGATGGTTTGGCGGTTCCTCAGAAAACTAACAATAGATCTTCTGTATGATCCAGCAATTCCACTGCAGGATATATAACCAGAAGAACTGAAAGCAAGGACACGAACATGCACACCAATGTTCATAGCGGCATTGTTCACCATTGCTAAAAGTTGGAATCAGCCCTGATGCCCGTCAACACATGAATGGATAAGCGAAATTTGGTACATATATACAATGGAATTATGCTCAGATGTAAGAAGGAATAAAGTGCTAACACATGGAATAACGTGGATGAATCTTGAAGACCATATTTTGAGTGAAGCAAGCCAGGCATTGAATGATGAACAGTATATGCCTTCACTGATTTGAACTGAGGAAAGTGAGCAGTCTCTGAGAACCATTGTTTAAAAGATAGGTTAACAAGGGAGAGAAAGAGAAGAGTAGGCTGTGAACCATCGCCTATATGGACATAATCTATGGTAAAAGGAGAGAGTATAGTTGCATATTGAAGGATAGGACAGATGAGTAGTGACATCACTGGGTTTCATCCTGCAGGGTTGAGAGGTGTTTAGATTAGGAAGGGCAGGTTGGAATACCGAGGACATATAACAATGAATCTTGCCATTCCATGAGTCAAGACAGGGGAGTGTCATTTGCTCCAGAGGAATGTGGAGAAAGGAACAGTTAAGATCAAATGGGGTATTTAGTGGTCATGGGAAAGGGTTTCCATTACCTTACAGTAATGGACACAGGACATGGTAAATATCATCAAAAATTATTAAACTGTACCGTCTAAATTGTAAACTATACTGTAAACCACTGACAATGTTTAGTTGTTATATTTTACTATCTGAATAACAGTTACTACAATTCTAACATCCATAAAAATGTTTTTAATATGCGGTGAGGAAGGGGGAGGGAGGTTGGGTATGTGGGAGTCTACAGCATTCCGTGTGTGACTTTTCTGTGACCTAAAACTTCTTTGAAAATTAAATGAAAATTTGGGAGGCACTGGGGAATGAGAGGGGGAATGTGTTATGTTACACTACACATCTGATAATACAATGATAAAAAGAAAAAAGAATAATATTTTTAAAAAAGGAATTTTTTTCCCAATTTTTGAATGACCCAATCTGCTAATTATATTTTATTTTTAGTTTAGTGCTTTTTTCTTCTGAGTTTCCTTGTACTTATCACTTGCATTTAAGGTTATCATTATTAGTACTTTTTCCTATTAATTGTATTTGGTTATTATATGGGCTTCGTGTCCAAGGAAGGTTTAGATCACAGAAGGGTTACGATGGGGGCTTCAGAGGATCATAGCTGGGGGGTGTCTGGGATGGGGGATTCATGGGAGTAAGCTCATCTGAATATACATGGAAGATATATAAAATTGTTCAAATGATCAAGGGATGGGGAATGTTCACGGTGGGTAGACAATCCCTCAATAAATGATGAAATCTGAATGCCCAGCCTGGAGAGCTCTGCCACATTCTCCAAGGGAGTAGTAACAGTCCCCTGAGTGCATGAGCAGTGTCTGGCAAAAGAGGATGGCCCACTGCTGGGTTATTCTTATTGATGACTAGCCTTTTGATTCTTTGCTCTTGTAGTTGAAACTTAGCCTACTGTTATGGGATGACTAATGGTTGTGAACTGAGAGGCTCTTTGTTGCTCAAATATGGCCTCACTCTAAGCCAAACTCAGATATGAATGCATTACCTTCCCCCCAACATGGGACATGACCCGTGGGGATGAGCTTCCCTGGCAATGAGGGATAAATACCAAGTGCCAACTGGCAATGTGATTGGAAGAATACCTTGAATAAATGGTGAAAAGGTAAAGAGAAATGGGTTCATCTGGCTAAGAGATTTCAAAGAGAGTCAGGAGGTCATCCCAGTGGTAATGCTTATGCACACCTCAGTAGGATTTCATAGTACACCAAAGTGAATATTACCCCACACAGAGGGGCTCCTGAGGGCTCTGGAGACACCCAGGTCCTACCTAAGAGTGGATAGCCCCAGAGATTGATGCCTTATTAGTGGGCTCTACTTTGGAATCTGTGTTCCTGAGAGTGACAGAGATGGACTCAAATAAGACCACCCTGCACATGGTCCATCAGTCCCTTCTATTCAAACCTACATATGACGATGGAATTTAGAGGTATACTTCCAGAGAGTGGAGCCTCTGGCCTACCTATGTGTCAGCTGTGCCTGGAATCTCAGTGGAGCTGCAACTCCTACTCTACAGCTCAAAGGACACATCCAAGTCACCTGGTGAGGAGACGGCGATGGGCAACGGACATGCCAGGGAATGGAGAGGATCTGCAGCTGCACGCAGTATAATCCCATCCACTTTATCCATGGGATATAAGCCCTCTCTCACTTGGAGGTGGAGTGAAAATCACCATCCTAGTCCTCTTCAGGATTGGGGGAAGAGCAATGGACTAGAATGGACTTAAGGGTATTCTGTTGTAGACATATCATGATTCAAGAAATGGAAAAAATTATAAGAGTGAGGAGGAGCCGGTGACTGCTGGACACTTTTGGGGCAGTGAGGGAATGGGAAGTTGAAATACAGGAGCTTTTTTGGGACTTGGGGGTTGTCCTGGGTGGTGTTGCTGTGACAGATGTAGGCCATTTTATATCAGCATATACCATGCAGAACTGTGTGGGAGAGAGTGTGGTCTACGATGTGAACTGTGATCTATGCTTGGTGACAAGGCCCCAGGATGTGTATATCCATTGCGGGTGATGTGCCACACTGATGAATGATGTTCGGGTGGGATGAAGTGGGAGGTGATGAAGGTTGGGAACATGGGAATCCCTGTAATTTCTGTGTAATATTTAGGTAATCTAAGCAACTTTAAACTATATATATAAATACCATTTATGTAAGCAAATGCCCATACGTGCATATATATTTATATATTACTTTACAAATATTAATATGTATTGTGAAAAATTTGATTTTAACCCACAATAAAAAGAGAAAGAAAATGCAACAATAATGGACAGCATTCTTTATAAAATCGTAATTTTAAAAATCCTTACCCAGAATATAATGGATTGAAGAACCAGTGAAAACAACCAGTCACAGGGATTCTCTCCAGTATGCAAGTTATAGTGTTTAATGAGATACTTTCCCTGGCTAAAGGCTATTCCAAATTCCTTACATATATAGGGTTTCTCTCCAGTATGAATTATCTCATGGTCAGTTAGATTTGATTTGTTACTGAAGGCTTTCCTACATTCCTTACATATATAGGTTTTCTTTTCAGTTTGTCTTGTGAATTGTGTAATGAGGTTTGATTTCTGAATTAAAGCTTTCCCACATCCATCACATTCATTGGGTTTCTCTTCAGTATATATTCTCAGATGGTGAATGAGGTTTTCCTTCTGGTTGAAGTCTTTTCCACATTCATTGAATACATAGGGATTTTCTCCAGAATGAATGCTCTGATGTTTAATGAACTATTGTTTTGCCTGAAGGCTTTTCTGCATTCTTTATATTCATTTGTTTCTCTCCAATATGACTTTTTTAATGTTCTGTGAGGTATGATTTGTACCTAAAGGCTTTTTCACATGCCTTACATGCATAGGGTTTCTTTGCATTAGGAAATCTCTTGTATCTGAGACTTGACATTTGAATTATAGCTTTCCCACATATATATGATTTCTTTTCAATAAGAATTTTCTGATGAATAATGAGCTTTTCTGTCAGGTTGAAAACCTTGCCTCATGTATGACATTTCTATCTTTGTTTCCTTGTATGGCTTTTAAAATGAGGAGTAAAAAATGACTGTAAAAACAGCCTGCATCCAGGAAACTCATATTGTTTCTCTCTAGTTTGAATTTTCTCATATTCCAGGAGGTTTTGTTTAAGATGGAAGCATTCCCACGTTCATGTCAATACTATCTAATGTATGAATATTTCATGCTCAATGAGCTTTAATGCTGGGCTGAAGGATTTCCAATAGTCCTTACATATACAGGGTTTTACTCTTGCATGTTTATTTGATGTGACTCTAGCCTTCCCAAATTCATGAAATCCCAAATGGTTTCTTTGAAGGATTAATTCTCAGGTATCTCATGAGGTTGAATTTCCAAGAAAATTTCACACTCATTACACTTAAAGGGGAGGACTACCGTGTGGGGCAAATTGGCAAAACCCATTGTCTTCATTCTTTTTCATTACATAGATACCCTCATGCTTAGGTAAGAATGATGCAAATTCTTTCTAAGTGAAATTACATTCATAGAAGTGTCATTTTGAGGAAAGAATGCTTGTGGTCACAGAAAAGATTTTCCCAACTTTCTTACATTCTATTCCTTCATCTTAAGTCTGTACTGTTGTGGAAGTGGATATAGCTTCACTCTCAAGCCCTTTGGTACGTGGATCTTTCTGCTTCTTAAAGTCCTATGCTTCTTCCTAGTTTGTGGGGTGCACCAAAAAGAGTGCTTAGAGGGAAATTTATAGCATTGAATGCATGCATTAGAAAAGAGGAAGTATCCCATATCAATCATCTAAGGGTCCAATTTGGGGTGTGCAACAATATTTCATTTTATTTGTTCTATCATTCGTGGCTCCTCTTGCTTCTAATGAGCATCACATCCAGTTCGGTGATTTCATAACTAGGAAATGGGGAAGTGATACAGTACTTGATTAATGATGGGGACAAAACAACACCCCATAAATCAACCATGGAACATTCTGGGTTCTGAAGGATAAGAAAGATACAGGTTCCAAACATGAACGAGAAAGGTGGCCCCAGAACAAAGGCCAAAATGGCAACTCAGGAAATCCTGAACACTTTCTTTGGACTGACTATTTTTATTCAATATTTTTCCTTGTATTTATTTAGATGAGATATACTATTTAATTTTCTGTAAAGTTTACCATGGAAATTAAAATACTTTTGCTTGCCTTCCCAAATCTGCCGTTATTATTTTTTATTGACTTGCCAAATAATGTGTTTTAAAAAAATTTATATCCTGTATTAGTCAGACAAAGGAGTGCTTATGCAAAATATCAGAAATCTCCTGGAATCTATAAAGCATATTTATTTGTGGTGGAAACTTCCAGTTACCAGGCCATAAAGCATATGTTTCTTTCTTAACAAAAGTCTGTTACACTGTCTTGGAGCAAGACAGCTGCCGACGTTTGCCAGGGTTCAGGTTTATTGGGTTCCTCTCTTCCCAGGACTGCATTTCTCCCTGAGCTCAGCTCCTCTCTTTCCTCCTCAATTTCAGCTGTAGACTCTGAGGCTCTCTAAGCTTTGCCTGTCACCACAAAGTCAGCTGTGAACTGTCAAGTGAATGGCTTGTCCCTTCCCCAGAACCTCCTGTCATTGCTAATCAGAACTCCAACATTGAAAACTACTCCACTCTGTCCATTGCCATGTCTTCTTAAGTTTGAGACCTCACCCGCCAATAGGTGGGTCTCAAACGTCCTACCGACTGTGGCCCAGTCAATGTCCTAATCAGAACTTTATCATGCCCAGATTAACAGATATCATCCCATAAACATTTTTGGAACTCATAACGATATCAAACTGCTACATATCCAGTTATCCATCTCATGCTATATATTATTTTATGGTGTATTTTAACACTTTATTGATGTTCTAGGCCATGGATATCATTATTACTTTATTGATTCAATAGTCATTTCAGTATATGAATTTAATTAACAGATATTGTTCTTCCTTCCGTCCTGAATCTTGAACCATCTGAGAATATTTTTTTCTGCCTGAAGAATATTCTTTTAGATTTCTTTTAAAGTGATTTGCTGTTAGTGAACTTTATTAGTTTTTACTCATTTCTAAAATTATTTATTTCATTTCTTCCTGAAGGATTGAGATGAATTAAATCTCAGGCCCTCTGTGATCTCCCCTGCTATTGAGAGCACCGTTACGGTTGAATTTCTCCATTCTGTTGTAAATGTAATCAGCTATTTAGAGAAGAAATTAGGGGCTTTCAGTTTTACAGCCTGCTTCCAGCCCCCCCCCCCCCACAGCATAATCTGTGGGCTCTGGCTCTGTTGATGAGAATGGTGGCACACCTTTCTGTGTTACACACCTGATTTTGGAAATAAGATTTGGTGGTGAAAGCACAGTATATTCAGTTCTTCTTGGGACCTTTCTGAAACCAGTGCAATAGTGGTCAGCACCCCATTTTACTCAATGATTGCCACACCCAATGTACAACCACTGCTGCTTAAGTTCCCATTTCTCCGAGACTTAGGCGACCCATTCTGCTCCCTGTGCCATGGTTAATGCCATCATTTGCATCTTATGTGGATGCTAGAGAAGTATGTTCTTAATAACCTATTGCTGTGTGTGTAAGCCTATTTTAGTAGGACATTTTGTTTAGATTCAGATAAGAGAACTTTTGATTATGGCACATTTTGTTAGAATACTTTAGTTTAGTTAAGTACCTCTGATTACTTTTCAGGCACCAGGATGGACCCCAATCATTGTGCTGAAGTCCTACATACATGGAACAAACAGAGAAAGAGTGCTGCCATGTTTAACCTGCCATGTGGGAGAGGGTTCCAGGATCTCCTACAGTTGTGGAGAGACACAGAAACCCTGAGAGGCTGAGGGAGAGGTCAGAGGCTGGAGTCATGGAGCAGCTTGAAGCTGAAGACATCCAGGCCAGAGGAGAAGGGAGAGGTGTGAGCAATTGTGTCTGATGGCCCACTTATGAGCTCTGGGAGAAAGTGAGTTGGAGGAGAAGGCAGAGAGAGACAGGCAGGCCTAACATTTTGCATTAGCAGGATTCCTACAGCAGCTGACCATTGCTAAGACAGCATTTCAGATAATGACTTGATTTGGACCTTTTCACAGCCTCAGAACTATAAGGTTTAAACCTAATAAATCCCAATAAAAGCCAACATATTTCTGGTATTTTGCATTGGCATCTCTCGGGAAACTCTAACAGATGAGGACACAGGTTGGAGAGCTGCCCTGTTCCCAAACAGAAGTGTGGCACTGCTGCCCAGTGATTTCACCTGTAAACTGTGGGTATCTCCAGACTAAGCATCAATGAGAACAGGTAAGACAGAGGGGGAAGTGCCCTTGTCCAGGAAGGCCTGCAAGACAAGCAGTCAGGCAGTGTTGTCACAGGGTTTGGGGACTAATATAAAGTCACAGATGCCCCAGTATGATGTACCTGCCTCAGGCAGGGTTTGTTCAGGGGAGCAGGGGCAGATAAAAGCAGGGAACCATGGGTCTGGTGCAGAAGAGATACCAGGGCACAGAGAGGAGTCTCCCTGCTCCTGATCATTTTGCCCTTCCCTCTTTCCCTCAGCCTCCAGCCAGGACCCTCTGAGTGGCTGCTCATACTGTGCCCCTCCTGTGTCTCAGGTTCAGACTCAGATCTCCTGGTCCAGTCCTACATTCGCTTTCTCCAATCATGGGGAAGCTAAAGAAATAGCAATGCCAAGAAATGAAACATGTTGGTGTCAGGAAGGAAATGTCAAAATTCACATTACAGCATTGGCTACAGCAATAACACCACCAGAGTGAGAAACATTAGGTCAGTGACCCTAATAAATAGTATGAGAATCCCAGAATGTCCTGGGACCTAGGGCTTACAAGAATAGAAGTGAGGTTGTGAGAGAGTGCAATGTTTTCAGAAAACCTCAAGGATGCAGATGCCAGATATTTCTTAGACTAATTAAATATTAAATTTTCAACACATATTTCACACTGTTTGAAAATCACCCACCAAGGGGTGGGGCACAATGCCCTACTGACTGTGGACCAGTCAACGACCTTACCATAACTTAATCATGCGCAGATTAACAGAGCAGGTTACAAGCATAATCCAATATCAATTTCTGGAATTGATAACGATAGCCAACTGCTACATATCCATTTACCTATCTTATGGTATATATTATTTTATGGTGTATTTTAACATTTTATTGGTGTCCTTGGCCACGGATATCCTTATTAATTTATCCATTCAATATTCATTTAGATATATGAATTAAATTAACAGATATTGTCCTTCAATCCATCCTGAATCTTGAACCTTCTGAGATTATTTTCTTTCCTCCTGAAGAATATTCTTTCACATTTCTTTTAAAGTGATTTTCTGCTAGCAAACTTTATTAGTTTTTACTCATCAGTAAAAGTATTTATTTCATTTCTTCCTGAAGGATGAGATGAATTAAATCTCAGTCCCTGTACCATCTCCACTGCTTTTGAGAGCACCCTTAGGGTTGAATTTCTCCATTCTATTGTAAATGTAATCAGTTCTATGGAGAAGACAGTAGGGGCTTTCAGTTCTACTGCCTGATTCCTGCCCACCGCAACCTCCAAGAAAAATATGTGCACTCTGGCACTGGGGATGGGAATAATGGCCCACCTCTCTGAGTTACACACCTGATTTTGGAGCTAAGATTTTGTGGTGAAAGCACAGTATATTGAGTTCTTCTTGGGACCATTCTAGGGACCCAGGCAACGGTGGTCAGCCCCTCATTTTGCTCAATGATGGCAACACCCAAAGTACA
>JAKSZT010000383.1:0-14374 GCA_026826555.1 Tolypeutes matacus
TTTACAGTATAGTTTACAATTTAGATGATACAGTTTAATAATTTTGATGATATTTACCATGTCCTGTGTCCATTACTGTAAGGTAATGAAAAACCTTCCCCATGACCACCAAACAACCCATTAGATCTTGACTTTTCCCTTCCCCCCAGGCCCCCAGTGCCCGTGGTATCCCCCTCTCCCAACCCATGGAATGTCAAGATTCACAGTTACATGCCGTGGGGATTTGAACCTGCCCTTCCTAATCCACCCACCCCCATTGCTGCACCACCAAACCCAGGAACACCACCACTCATCTGCCCCATCCCCCAACATGCAACCACACTCTATCCTTTTACCATAGATTATGTCCATATGGGTGATGGCTCAAAGCCTGCTCTTCTCTTACTCTCCTTTGTTAACCTATCTTTCAGAAAATTGTTCTCAGAGACTGCTCACTTTCCTCAGTTCAGATCAGTGAGGTCATATACTGTTGATCCTTCAGTGTCTGGCTTGCTTCACTCAACATAAGGTCTTCAAGATTCATCCACGTTATTCCATGTGTTAGCACTTTGTTCCTTCTTACAGCTGAGTAATATTCCATTGTATGTATATACCACAATTTGCTTATCCATTCATCTGTTGATATGCACTGGGGCTGATTCCAACTTTTGGCAATGGTGAACAATGCCGTTATGAACATTGGTGGGCATATATCTGTTTGTATTTTTGTTTCCAGTTCTTCTGGGTACATACCCAGCAGTGGAATTGCTGGATCATACAGAAGATCTATTGCTAGTTTTCTGAGGAACTGCCAAACTGTCCTCCACAGTGGCTGGACCAAACCGCAGTCCCACCAGGAGTGGATGAGGGTTTATATTCCTCCACATCCTCTCCAACATTTAGTGTCTCCTGTTTTTTTAATAGTTGCCATTCTTATGGGTGTAAGATGGTATCTCATTGTAGTTTTGATTTGCATTTCCCTGATAGCAAGTGATGTTGAGCATTTTTTCATGTGCTTTTTAGCCATTTGTATTTTTTCTTTGGAGAAGTGTCTTTTCAGGTCACTTGCCCATTTTTTAAATGGGTTGTTTGTCCTTTTATTTTCAAGGTGTAGGATTTCTTTATATATGTAGGATATTAGGCTCCTATCAGATATATGGTTGCCAAATATTTTTTCCCATTGGGTAGGCTGCTTTTTTATTTTCTTAATAACATTCTTTGAGGTGCAGCAGTTTTTAATTTTGAGGAGATCCCATTTATCAATTTTTTCTCTTGCTGCTCATGCTTTGGCTGTGAAGTTCATGGAACCATTTCCTATTACAAGGTCCTGTAGATGCTTCCCTACATTATCTTCCAAGGTCTTTATGGTTTTGGCTCTTATATTTAGAACTTTGATTCATCTTGAGTTGATTTTTCTATAAGGTGTGAGATGGTATTCTTCTCTCATTCTTTTGGATATGGATATCCAGTTCTCCAAGCACCACTTGTTAAAGAGGCCACTCTTTCCCAACTGAGTGGTCTTCATGGCCTTGTGAAATATCAGATGACTGTATATGCGAGGATCTATATCAGAACTCTCAATTCGGTCCATTGGTCAGTTGGTCTATCCTTGTGCCAATACCATGCAGTTTTGATCACTGTAGCTTTGTAGTATGTTTTAAAGTCAGGTAATGTGATACCTCCAACTTCATTTTCCTTTTTCAATATATCTTTGGCAATTCGGGGCCTCTTGCCTCTCCAAATATATTTGGGGATTTCCTCTTTGACCCACTGTTTGTCTAAGAGTGTGTTGTTTAACTTCCATATCCTTGTGCCTAACCTGTTTCTCTGGCCCTTAGTGATTTCCAACTTCATTCCGTTGTGGTCAGAGAAATTACTTTATATAATCTCAATCTTTCCGAATTCATTGAGTGTTGTTTTTTGGCCTAGCATGTGGTCTATTTTGGAGTATGTTCCATGTGCACTGGAGAAGAATGTAAATCCTGCTGTATTTGGATGTAGTGTTCTGTATATGTCTATTAAGTCCAAATCTTCTAATGTATTGTTGAGTGCCTTAGTTTCTTTCCTGATTCTCTGCCCAGATGTTCTGTCTAATGATGATAGCGGTGTGTTGAAGTCCCCTGCTATAATTGTAGAGGTATTTATTTCTCCTCTTAGTTTTTCCACAGTTTGCCGCTCGTATTTTGAGGCACCTCGATTAGGTGTGTAAATGTTGATGATTGTTCTCTCTTTTTGAGAGATTACTCCTTTTACTAATAAGTGTCCATCTTTTTCTCTTACAATAGTTTTGCATTTAAAGACTATTTTGTCTGATATTAGAATACCTACTCCTGCCCTTTTTTGGCTATTGTTAGCTTGTAAAATGGTTTTCCAGCCAATCATTTTCAGCCTCCTTGAATCCCTGGGTCGAAGATGGGTTTCTTGTAGACAGCATATAGATGGATCATATTTTCTTATCCATTCTGCCAATCTGTGTCTTTTGATTGGTGAATTTAATCCTTTAACATTCAGTGTTATTACTCGTAACAAATTTCTTATTTCAGCCATTTTTTCTTTGGGTTAATGTATGTTATATGTTGTTTTGTTTCCCTTTTTGTCTTTTCAGATGTTTTTAAACTCTCCTCCAACTCTCTCTCCTTTGTCTTTTCCTTTCAACTTGTAGAGATTCCTTTAGTATTTCTTGAAGTGCTGGTTTCTTCTTGACATACTCTCTTAATTGCTGTTTATCTGTGAATATTTTGAACTCTCCATCATTTTTGAATGCCAGTTTTGCTGGATAAAGTATTCATGGCTGGAAGATATTTTCTTTTAGTGTTTTGACTATGTCATACCAATGTCTTCTTGCCTCCATGGTTTCAGTAGAGAAATCAGCACTTAATCTTATTGTGCTTCCCTTGTATGTGATGCTTCTCTTTTCTCTTGCTGCCTTGAGTATTTTTTCTTTGTCTTGAGCATTGGACATTTTGACAAGTATATTTCTTGGAGTTGGCATGTTGGGATTTATAGTATTTGGGGTGCGCTGTGCTTCCTGGATCTGCACATCCATCTCTCTCAATAGGGTTGGAAAGTTTTCAGCCATAACTTCCTTCAACACTCCTTCTGTTCCCTTTCCCTTCTCTTCTCCTTCTGGGATGCCCATAATGCGTATATTTGTATGTTTTGTATTATCGGTCATTTCCCTGAGACCATGCTGGGTTTTTTCTATCTTTTTGTCTATCTGTTCTATAATCTCTTTGATTTCAACTGTATTGTCTTCCATATCACTAATTCTTTCCTCTGCCTGTTCAAATCTGCTGCCATGTGAGTCCAACGTCTTTTTCATTACTTGACTTGTGTCTTTGTTCACCATCATATCCATTACCTTTTTAGGCATGTTAGCTCTTTCTTCAGTATGTTCTCCCAGTGTCTTCTTTATATCCTTAATCTCTTCCTTCAGTTCTTTAAGTTGGTCCATGATATTTGTTTGGATAGCTTTGATTAGTTGTTCGATGTTCTGCATTGTTTCCTGGTTTTTATTTTGTGCACTGGACTGGTCCATGTTTTCCACTTTCTCAGAGTCATTTGTATTTTTCTGTTGCCCTCTGGTCATCATATTATCTTGATGGGTTTGTTCAGTTGATCAGCTTTTCTCTATGCTCTAGAATTTTATTTAGCTGTTGGTTCTGCGTGTGAGTTAAGTTTTCTCTTTGGCAGTTTTTCTTCTTATTTTATTTCATTGCTTCTTTATATGTTTCCTTGAAAGCAAAAGGTTAGGGCCAGAGGAATCAAAAGATGTAAGGAAGGCAGAAGGATAATAGAAATATTGATAAAATTTAGAAGAGGGGCAAAATGAGACTTAATGAGATGAATATTTAACTTGTGTAGTCAGTGTAGAGTACTAGGAAAAAATATGGAGTTCCTACAATGGACTGGGAAAACAAATGGAGTAATATATATATATATGACTTAGAATGCTAGAATTATGAGGAGGGAGAGAAATAGTAAAGAAAGGTCTGAAAGGAAAAAGTTAATACTAATAAAAAAAAAAGAAGAAGAAAACAAAATAGATGGAATAGAAATTGACACCCTTAAGTTGTGGGCCTATGCTAAAATGTTGTCTCTAAGAGCCACAACAGAAAACAGAAGGCAGAAAGATGCAGGAAGAATAAGCGATAGTTTGTAATACAGAATCAATATATACAGCGAGTGGGAAATTACTGAAAAAGAAGCCCAGCAAAGAAGCGACAAGCTGGCAGCACCTATTTAAAAAATAATAATAATAGAAGGAAAAAGGAATGGGGGAGGAAAGAGGAAATAATAGCAATAGACCAGAAAGTAACAGAGAGAACCCAAAGATCTACTCAGGCAAGCAGTCAAACAGAGCTAAAGGGGGTCAATGATTCCCCTAGGGTCCACGTGGATCCTTCCTGCCTACTTGTGTTTATCAATCAATTTCCCCACAGGGTTCTATATGCATGTCCTGAAGCAGCTTTTAGCTATTAATCTAAATTAAAAAGAATTTATTTTTCATTTGTTGAGGTGACCTCACTTTTTTTTTTAATTTTTATTTTTTTAGCCAAATGTAGGACCCAAAATAATTCCTCCTCTAGACCAACCCCCTTACGGAAGGGACCCTAGCTGGCCCGTGGAAATTAATCAAGCATGTCCCACTTTCCGGACTCCCCAGGTTAGCTGTAGCTCTGTTGTTAGTCAGTGAGGAGTGCTAAAGAGGATGGATTCCGCCCCTTCTGGAGCTGAGCTCGAGTGTCACCGGGCTGCTCAGTAAATCAGTTTGAGTGCAGATTCGCGTCTGCTCTCAGCCTAATGCTGCTTCAGGTCGGCTTATCTGTTCCCCAAAGCTATGGGGCGGTGCAGGCAGCCAGATCGATATCTAAAAATATAAAATACCCTTCCTTGTCTTCCAACAGAACCCTCCCTTTTTTGGGAAGTGTCCCTTCTTCCTGGCTCCGCAGTGGCCCGGCTTTTATCCCTGGGTGGCTAGGGAAATCAGCTCCGTTTCCTTACCAAAATCCCCTCTCCAGTTCACTGTGTGCTGATTAGCTCGTTTGTTCTGTTCACACAAGGTCCAAGGGGCGCCAGGCAGCCAGAACCCAGAAAATAAAACTTTTTCGCCCCACCCGTGGCTCCAAATGGCTGTTTTATTCAATTTTATTTTTTTTACCCTAACCATGGGGCTCAGCCGCCCGTGCCAACCTCCACTGGCAGCCTCAAAACTCATGAATATCCACCGTTCCATCCACGCCGGCGATCCACGCAGATAGATGTCCCAAGCTTCTCACTCGATGCATGCACAGCACAGACCCCCAGGCAGGACCCCGTCCACAATCCGCCTTGCTCTGGGAGCTTGCTGTGTGTGCCCTCCTACACTAACATCATCTTCACATTAATTTTGAAAGACGTGAACTTGGAAAGAATAAATCTTATATCATTCTCCAATTAGTCCCTTTCAAACAGTTGAATATCCTAATTAAAAGTATGGGGAAATTGTGACCCAGTGTCAGGACCACTATCTCTATGTGTTTCTCACCGTGCGCCCTTCTTCCCAATGTCCATTACCATTTCATGATTAAATTTTCATAAGAATCACCTTTATTAAACATATTCAAAATAAATAATCTCTGTTAATCAAACTATGACATAAAGATTCTTGATTCTTTATTTAAAATAGATCCAATCTTAGAGATATTATAATAGATAAAAATATATATTATAATCAATGAAATATAATATGGATTCAGGTCTGTGATGAAAAAAGACAAACTATTGAGGCCACATTTTGTTATACATTTTACAGTTAATTTTCATAGCTCACTCAAGGTATGAATGCTTTTCAATTCATGATTTTTTGAGACTTACACAAAGATGGAAGTCCAGTACAGTGCATGCATCGGCAAATTTTTTCTTCAGTTATTGAATAATATCTGCCTCTGATTTGAGAGTGAACTTTGTATCAAGAATTCATTCTTTTCTAAAACATCTTAAAAATAAAATTTATTATATAAAAAAGTATTCATTCTAAAGACCATTTTAGATTTTCAAAAAGAAAATTCTTTACAAGGGAATGAACATAAGTTTTAGATGAAAATGTTTACTCCTGTCTCTGCTGGTGTAAAATAGACAAAATTTTTAGTTTTTGGCATAATTCATCATGTACAAAACTAAGATATGACTTACTTTATCAGGTGTCTGTATGGAGCAAAAGAAAACATAGGCACCATATACCGTATACTGTATATGTACAATAAATACAAATCTCTCACTCTTTGTTCCTGGTACTTAGAAGATTGTAGGTGCTAATAAGCAACCAAATTACTATTGAAAAACTAGTAATATTCATAACAATTACTTAAAGATATATTTCATACCTTCAAGTCCCTAAAAATCCCATATATTTATTGTGGCAAATGTAAAAGTAAATATTTTATTTTATAAAGTATAATATAGTAAATATTATTATGATGTTGGTGGAGAGAGGTATTTAGATCCATGTGTGTATATAGGAGAAATTGCTTCATAATTGAAATTCTCTTTTTACTTAGCCTTCAGGCATGAGGAAGATTTTTAAGAGAAACAGAAGAACAAGAAAGAAGTTTCATGTAGGAACAAAGAGCATTAATAACATTTAGGAGGTGAGAATGTTTAATTAAGTCAATGACTGATAATATTTTTGAGCTACTATTTTATGCCATATACATGAATAGTATCCTGTTAATTGCTTGAATGAAAGTAAATTTGAATTAGATGTAATTACTATTCTTAATTTTTTTCAGTAAGTGTTCCAGTGTGGAGGGTGATAGACTATTAAAAAAGTTTAGAAATATTAGATTGGTCCTCAGTATATTGAGAAGAAAATCAGAAAGGATAGGTCAAGTTCTGTGTTTTATGCTTCCTTTCCATGACCTAACATTCAGTGCAAATATATGTGAATCAACTATGGTATCTTGAGCAAGGGCATATCATCAATCTTCTTCACCAGGACTCTCTTGGCAGTCTTTATAGACAGTTGAATCGTGTTGACATAGGTATCAATAGCTAACTTCCTTTTTTGGATTTTAATGTTTTAAATTATCTCTAATGTTTAAATATAGTAAATATTTATTATGAGGGCTTCATAGACCTAAGATTTTAATTTTATAATATCAAATATATTTTTTCATATAATTTTTCTAAGGTTTTTCATTGAAGCAATATAAAATTATTGCTCATTTTTCAATTTACCACCTCAAAATTGGTCATTTATGCAACATGTTTTTTACTAAATTTGAAATTTCCTTCAGGCACAAAGATATTTAACTTATTGGACCAATGGTGAAAAAGTAGCAGCAGACTTATATTAATCTTGATTGGAATCAATAATGAATAATCTGTTTTGAAATGTAAGTAAATACTTATAATTTTCCCTTAACTTGGCAAAGTATGATTACATTTTTGTGACAGAAAAGATACAATCCTCTTAATTAGTATTCTGTGTATATTGAGGTCTGTCGGTTTAAATGCTCTGACCAATTTTTTAAAGTTAGTGGATCCATAATAAAGACAATAATTTGGGTCTTCAACCACACAGGCAAAAACCCGCTTTCATTATTCTTTCATTCTCTAACTTTATTTTTCAAACTACCTTTGGTAGTTCTCAAAGTTGCTATGATTTATATGAGTATTTTTCATCATTAGCTTACATTGAAAAAGAAAAACCAATAGCCTCCCAGATATACCATACCTATCTGATACCACTGTGATTCATGGGAAATATATAGATCAACATTTTTTACAGTAAATTCATATTTAAATTTTACTTGTTATCCAGAACTGTATCCCTTATTAATGAGACTAATGTATACCATTGCAACAACAAAAATACGTTAACTTGATCTTTTGTATCCTGTTGCAAGACAGGCTTCAGCATCCTTCAATTTGATCATATTGAAACAAAGATGAGAATAGAATTGTGCTGCATTTTTTTAAATACTGGTCTCACTCAACTCTTTTGACATATTCCACATAATACGTCAAAGTTTTCTTGGTCCTTAACCATCAATGAATATTTTTACAATTAATTGAATATGACTTTATTTTTTAAAAAAATAATTTTATTTTTTAAAAGATAATTAGATTAAATAAATGTTACACAAAAATTATAAGAATTCCCATATGCCTCACCTCCCACTCACCCCACAACCTCCCACATAAACAACCTTCATTAGTGTGGCACATCACCTGCAATAGATATACATATCTTGGAGCTTTGTCACTAAGCATGGACCATAGTTCACATTGTAGACCACACTCTCTCACACACAGTTCTGCATGTTATATGATGATGTAAAATGGCATATATTTTTCATTGCAATGTCACTCGGGAAAATTTCAAGTCCTGAAACAACACCTGTATTACAACTGCTTTTCCCTCTCCCTGTCCCTAAAGCATCCAGTGGCCACTGGCTCCACATTAATGTTGTAATTTCTTCCATTGCTTGAATCACAATATGTCTATAACAGAATACCAGTAAGTCCACTCTAGTCCATAGGTCTTCCCCCAATCCTGAGGAATATGAGTTGGTGATGTCCACTTCACCTCCAAGTGGAGGTGGAGGGCTTATATCTCATGGATAAGATGGATGGGATTATCCTGCCTGCAGCTGCAGACTCTCTCCATTCCCTGGGATGGTTGTTGTCCATCATCATCTCCCCACCAGGTGTCCAGGGTGAGTCCATTGAGCTGTAGAGTAAGAGTTGCAGCTCCACCAAGATTCCGGGCCCAGCTGGTGCATGGACAGCCCAAAGACTATGGTTTCTGAATGTACACCTACAAACTCCGGCAACATATATAGGTTTGAATAGAAGAGACAGATGGACCATATGCAGGGAAGACATATTTGGGTCCAACTCTATCACTCTCAGGAGCAAGGATTCAAAGTAGGGCCTAATAATAAGGGGCAAAACACTGGGGCTATCTGCCCTTACATAGGGCTTGGGCGTCTCCAGAGCCTTCAGGAACCCCTCTGTTTGGGGTGTATCCACATTGGAAGCCTATGAGGTCCTATTGAGATATGCATAAGCGTTACCTCAGGGATGACCTCCCGACTCACTTTGAAGTCTCTTAGCCATATGAACTCATTTACCCTTACCTTTTCACCCGTTTATTTGAGGTCTTTTACCAGGTGTATTGCCTATTGGCACTTGTTAGTAATCCCTCGTTGCCAGGGAGGCCCATCCTTGGGAATCATGTCCCATGCTGGGAGGAAGGTAATGCATTAATATGCTGAGTTTGGCTTACAGATAGGCCATATTTGATCAAAAACGAGGCTCTCAGGAGGCAACCCTTAGGCACCCCATAACAATATGCTAGGTTTTAATTTCAAGAGCCAAGACTCATAAGGCTAGTCAACAATAACAAGAGCCCATCCGTGGATCATCCTCCTTTGCCAGACACTGCCCCTGCACTTAGGGGACCGTTGCTACTCCCTTGGATAATATGGCAGAGCTCTCCAGCACGGGAATTCAGTATTCTCTCATTTATTGAGTGGTTCTCCACCCACTGTGACCATGTCCCATGAGCATTTGAACAATTTTATATACCTTTTATTTATGTTCAGGTGAACTTCCTCCCATGCAACATCCATCCCTGACACCCCCACCAACGATCCCCTCCCACCCCAGTTCTAACCCTTCTGTGTTCCAAAGCTTCTTTAAAGATGAAGCCATTACAATAGCCAAATACAATTAATAGGAAAATGAAATAATAATGATATTTAAAGGTAAGAGATAAAATACATAAAAACTTAAAAAAATAAAATAAAATAAAATTAAATTAAAGGATTAGGTTATTGAAAAAATGAGAAAAATTTTTAAAAATTAAAAAAAAATTCTTTTTGACATTTTGCCTTTTAACACTGCACTATCTGGCACCCAGTCTGTACCTTGGCACCTTCCCCCTCTCACTTCCTAGTGTCTCACTATATTTCATTTAATTTTCAAAGAAATTTTAGGTCACAGCAAAGTCATACACTGAATTCAAGACACTCTCATATACCCAACCTCCTCCCCATTTCCTCACCCCATATTAAAACCTTCGGTATGTGGATGGTAGCATTGGGAAAAGAACTCCAAGGTTAGTGACACAATTTGACCTAATAGTAATATATAAGAGACCAAAGAAAGGCAAAAAGCTAAGTCATGAATTTAAGGTTCCTTGATTGAAAAATAAAAAGTAAAGAAGGCTGCATGCAGAACAAGATTCCATTTTATCCCTTTGTTGTGGCCCACAGATATTACTCATTGGGGTTATCAACACAAATATACTGGTTACAACTTTACTGTTTTTGTAAATTGTGAAAGGAAAAGTAAGAAGGAGAACAAGAATATGCCCTCAACATTGGATAAATTCTCTTTGCAGATCAATTTTGGAAGTACATTATATGATAATTGAGAATTTGAAAGCTGCATTACTTAAAACTGCTTTTTGTTCATGTACACCTTGTAAAGACTTTTAGTACACTCATGGATACAGCACACGTTTGAACACTGTGATCTAGATTGACATTATAAAGAAAGAGCACACATAGGATGCATACTTGAGGTGGTCTCATTTAATGGCTGTCAACATTGGAGATTCATTAGGGTAAATGCAGCCCCAAAACTAGTTCTGGGTCATATAGGTGAGAAAACCAAAAAGCAGCAGGAATTTTTTACTTTGACTTTGGCAAAGTTACACCTGCCTGTGCCTCAGTCGTCTCTGATAGTTGGGTAATCAAAGAGCTGATTCCTTGTTCAGATATGATTATTAAACAACCTAATTTTGTATAATATTTAAGATCTTTGGGTGGGTTTTTAAGAAGATTAAATGAGTGGATATTTGTGTAATATTTACACCAGATTCTGGCTCATACGTGCTCAATTTTGTAAGCTAACAATACAATGTTTTTGACCAGAAAGTTCATTACCATTCTGGTATTTGAAATTCTGCTGTGGTCTTAGACCTTATGGCCTGTGGAAGATTGGAGATTTTGTAATACTATGAGAAGGGAAAAAGTCATAAGAAATATTCAAGTAATTTCAGAATGGCATAAGAGCTGTAGCCCCCAAATATAATACTGGCATGTAGAATTCCATAAGGCACCAAGAAATTTGGAAGGAGGCATGGGTAGCATTAAATAATTATTTCACAAATTAATCTTAAAAACAAATCCTGATAATATGCCATAATTGTTTGCCTCTGGTACCCTCTAGAGAGTTAGTTTTATGTTTAATCTTTTTTATTCCATATTGAATAATAACTGTTTAGGGAATTTAAGATTGCCAGTCTAAGGAGCTTGATTATGGTATAAAGTCTTAATACTAATCTCACACATTCTGAAATATTCAGGGTCAGGGAAGAAAAGATTATCCATCAGATTTATCAGCTAGAAATAGAGTCTGGTTATTTCAATACAGAAATGAATTTATTTTCTAAGAAAATATCATTTTAAAATATATGTCTAATTCAGCCTCTCTAAGTGGAGAACATTTAACAAAATCCATAATATAATGCACTTATGATGTGAAATACTTCTTTTGGCATTAAGAAATGGTCAATGGGAAATTGGGGCAATTTCATCTCAACTCCAAACATAGCAGCACATCTATTAGTGTGTGAAAGAATACATACTAAACAAAATGGTATATCATTTCCTTATTTCCTTATCTTCTAGCTTTTACTTTCCTGCTTCTTATTTCACACCAATTTCCTTAATGGAATCTAGTAAAAATGGCCATGGAGATGCTCCCTGACTGTCACCTTAATTCCGAAGGTTGAATTAATATGTTCACGGGCTGGTCATTGTGAGTCATGGACATGTAAACTAACTCTGCTGGAGAAAGGAAATATATTCCTTTAAATTTTCTGTTGGGTTTCCCAAAACCTAGTTTCCCCACTATTGGCCTAGAAAATTTAGAAGCAAAGTTTCTAAGTTTATTTTCTTCTTTTAGCTCTGGCCACATAACTCCCATATTTTTTATTAAGTCGAGGAGAAAACTTAACTTCAGGACCACTCTTTATACCCATTTCTTTAAATTTGGTCCAAGTTCTGGAAAAAATCCAGGTTCTGTGATTTCTAGTCCAGCCTGTCTTCACCTAATTTTTATTGTACACATGTTTGAATTCAGGTATGTACTCCTTCTGAGATCTAGGACCTTATGTTCCCCAATAAGATTGCAGAGGACCTCACTTGGGTAAATTTAAATTACTGATAGAATGAACTAAAAAAATTATGTTATATAGTATCACAATAGATAAAGCTATAATTGGAAAGAGTTTATTAATTTTTTTAGGAAATGGGTGTTAATTTCATTAGGGCAGTAAGCATTTCATTGACTCTATTTTAAAGTTCTTTAATCACCTAATATTTAAGGACATTTCAATTCTATTGTTGGAATAAGTGTGGAGAACCATGTAAAGTTACTTTTGATGTTGAAATGATTTTTAATCAGTGGGCTTCATTGAGGTATTTAATATTTGGAATAATTTGAAAATAGTATTTTTCTTATAGCTCATATAAACAGTGTTTGATATCAAGATTCCCTTTTGCTGAATTTAATATAAAATAATTTTCCTCTATTAGTCTTTTCCCAGGGGATAGACAAAAAAAAATGTGTACTTTCATGAATATGAAATATAGTGGCATATGGACAAGGGAAACTGCACCACAGTGTCAGAGTTCATTCTCGTGGGATTGTCAGACCTCCCTGCGCTGAGCGTGTTCCTCTTCTTGGTCTTCCTTCTCATATATGGAGTCACAGTGATGGGCAACCTGGGCATGATCACAGTGATCCAGGCCAGCTCTCAGCTGCACACCCCCATGTACTTTTTTTCTGAGCCACTTGTCCTTTGTGGATTTCAGCTACTCCACCGTTATTGTGCCTAAATGCTGGCCAATATCTTATGCAAGGAAAAAGCCATTATCTTTCTGGGTTCCATAGTACAACTCTACTTATTTTGTACTTATGCAATCTCAGAGGTCATCCTGCCAACCGTGATGACCTATGACCACTTTGTGGCCATCTGTAACCCACTGCTGTACGTGGTGATCATGTCCTGAAATTTCTGTATGGTATTAGTATCTGCCTGCTCCCTCTGTGGAGCAGTGTGTTCTCTGATCAACATATGTTTAGCTTTTGATATCCATCCTATAGATCAAATGTGATTAACCACTTCTTCTGTGATTTACCCCCTATCTTATCTCTTGCCTTCTCTGATTTGTCTGTGAATGAACTGCTGTTGTTTATTGTGGCCACTTTCAATGAGATCATCACCATTGCAGTCATCCTCACTTCCTATCTGCTTATTCTCATTAACATCCTGAGGATGCGCTCTGCAGAAGGGAGGTGCAAAGCCTTTTCCATCTGCACCTCACAATTCACAGCCATAGTTGTCTTCCATAGAAAAATTCTTTTCAATCATTGCAAGCCCAATTCTGATTACAATCTGGAAACTGATAAAGTGGCTACAGTGTTCTATATTGTGGTGATTCCCATGCTGAACCCCCTGATCTGCAGCCTGAGAAACAAAGACATCAAAGAAGCTTTTAGGAAAGTGGTGAGGTTGAAATTACTTTCTCCAAGGCCAATTTCTTAGCTTGTCTCAGGTTTTCTAAAGGAAGCTTCAAGGAAGAGCTTGCGTTTTAGTAGATGTAGATAAAATGGCAAAGAGGGAAGGATATTAAAATCTACAGGGGTATTTATGCTTCTTTCATGTCTTCTTGTCTTTGTCCTTTATTTTAAAGTCCCCTTTATTTTATAAAACATAGTAAAAATGTGTCTGTCACCTTTGTTTCTCTTCTCTGATCCCTAAATGTTTTGAGGGTCTTTGTGGACAGTAATGTTAAGCTTCAAGTTTTTGGTTTGAAGTATCACAATACATGTATAACAAATTCACATAAAGAGTCATTGCTTTCCATGGTCCTTAATGCATCGTGATAGCTGTATTGAATTGACGTCATTTTTCTATAGGGAATCAATATACATTTGTGTCATATTATATAACTATTCTTGAGAATTTGGAAGGAATTTCCCATGTGCTTAAGTGAACTTGCAGACATTACTTTAATTATTTTTGCTTAATTCCCTTTTTTACTATTTTTTTATTGTAAGGTTGAAATTTTTGAAAATTAAAAAAAATCGTCTCATCTTTAAAATGGAGGTAATAATAATACTCCAACTATCCATTTAAATTGTAATACAAATTATAAAAATAATGTATTTAAATTCTTACTGGTGCCAGGGCATGTAACTGTGAATCTTGACATTCCATGGGTTAGGAGAGGGTGGTATCATGGGCCCAGGGGGGCTGGGGAGAAGGGAACAGTCAAGATCTAATGGGTTGTTTGGTGGTCATGGGGAAGGTTTTTCATTACCTTTCAGT
>JAKSZT010000383.1:19991-40676 GCA_026826555.1 Tolypeutes matacus
AAATTGCTCTAGGGATTAGTTTCAGTGAGTGAAACCTAAATAATATATAGTCAGCACATCTTTCCACAGTGGTATTTCAGTCTCAGCCTTCCTGTCCTCTTGTGTTGAATCTCCAGATCAGAGATTCAAAGTTGGCTCTGCTGTCTGAATGTCACTGAAGAAAACACCCTTAGCCTCCATCCCTTTTCCCTTGAAACATCTGACAGGGAGAAAGATGTCTGATCCCCTTTCAGTCACCCGCAGTGAGCCAGGTGTTCTACCCCAGCTTAATATCTTTGGTGGAGGGAGGGGAGCCCTTCCTGGCCACCACAGGGGTTTGGTAACTCATGTTTGTTCTTTCACCTTCTTCATCTCTCTGTCCCTCACCCGCCTGGGAGTTGTGTGACACTGTCCTCGTCTGCTGACCCCTAAAGCATGTCTTTCAGACAATTTTTGGCTCTTTCTCCATTGTTTTTGTGAGAGCACTCAGCTATGCCTGTTAGTCATTGGTGATCAACCCACACTCCACCTGGAATGGTTTTCATTTATAGTGTTTCATTTTAATTCGTTCTTTGAGTTTTTGTCTCCCTTATTATATTACCTATATGTTCTTTCATTTTGTCCACTTCTTCCATGAAAACTCTTAACATAGTAACCATAATTATTTTACATTATTGGTGTGATAATTGTAAAATCTTTGCCATTTCTGAATCTGGTTCTGATGCTTGCTCTGCCTCTTTCAACTGTTTTTTGCCTTTTAGAATACATTATAATTTCTATTATAATGGCTGAATGAAGTGAAAAAAGAAAAATGAAAAAAAAAAAAAAAAAAGAACAAACTTCTCCAAGATACAGCAGCAAATTTAGGTCACAGGGAAAACTACTGTCTCGAAAAGAGTAAAGAGATGGGTATAGAGAACCAGAGATTGCCTACAGAAAAAACTTAAGGAAGAAAATTCACCACTTGGATCAGTACTGGTAGAAATGATTGAAATGTAATTGATAAATTGTTGGAAGATCTGTTTTGACTACCTTGAGAGTTAAAGACTCTGGCAGACCCAGTTGTTTGTTGCTGTTGTTGAATCCAACAGTATGTAACTAATTACATACCATGATCAAGTGTGATTTATTCCAGGTATGCAAGGCTGTTTTAACTTTTCAAAAAATCAACTAATATCAGTATCAATATACTAGAAGAAAGAAAAAGAATAAACTCATATCAAGAGATAAAAAAAATTGACAAAATCTAACACTCTTTCATGATAAAAACTATTGGCAGATTAGGAATAGAGGGAGACTTCCTCAATTTGATAAAAATATATTCAAAAAATTATAGCAAACACATGCTTAATAATGAGTAACTAGGTGTTTCCCCTAAGATTCAGAAACAGACAAGGATGACTTCTTTCACCACTTCTATTCAAAATCATACTGGATATCCTAGCTAATACAAAAAAGACAAAAAAAAAGTATAAAGGTATACAGATAAGGAAGAAATAAATAAAATTTTCTTTTTTTTCATAGGTGATAGAATTACCTATGTAGAAAGGCCCAAAGAATTGGCAAAAACCTCCTTGAACTAATGTGTGGTTATAGAAAGGATATAGGATACAAGGTCATTATGCAAAAGTCAATTGCTTTGCTATATGCCAGCCATGAATAATTGGTATTTGAAATAAAACATAACACCATTATATTAGTGTAGAAATGATATTTAGATATTTATCAAAATATGTACAAGAGCAATATGAATAAATTATAATTCTGATTAAAGAAATCAAGAAAGATCTAAATAAATGGAGAGATACATTACATATTGATGAATAAGAACTTGATATTGTTAAGATGTAATTCTACCCAACTTGATACATGGAATTCAAAGCAACTCAAATCAAGATCCCAGCAAGTTAGCTTGTGGATACTGAAAAAATTCATTTTAAAGTCAAAAAATGCAAAACACTCATACCATACAAGGAAAGAAAAGTTGGGGGCCTGTTACTACTCAATATCAAGACATATTACAACACTACATTAAGCAGAGGCAGCAAGGAATTTAAGAAAAATAGACAAATAGATCAATGTAACAGAATAGCAAATACAGAAATAGACCCACACAAATACAGTCAACTGATCTTTGACAAAAGAGCAAAGTCAGAGAAGTGGATGTGGCTCAAGCATTTAGGAGCTCACCTACCACAAAGGAGGTCCCAGATTAAGTTCCTTGTGCTTTCTAGAGAACACAAGCAAGACAGTGTAGCTGGGGTGGCCAGCTCAAACAAAAAGATGATGCAAGGAGACACAAAGAGGGAGCACAATGCGAGACACAACAAAGCAGGGAGTGGAGATGGCTCAAGTGATTAAGGGCCTCTCTCCCACATGGGAGGTCCTGGGTTCAGTTTCTGGAGCCTCTGAAAGAAAAGACAAACAGACAGAGAATGCACAACCAGTGGACACAGAGAGCAGACAGTGAGCACAAACAATGGGGAAGGGGGAGAAATAAATAAATAAATAAAATCTATCAAAGATATGGTAAACTACAGCTTAACAATTTCTCTCTTTCTGTCCTTTAAGATTTTCCTTCTGTGAATTTCATAAATAATTTTGTAAAGGCACTTTGAGCATGTTGTTTTTATAATTTTGTCAATATATTTAAACCATTCTTATATTAGATTATCATAATTTCTCCTCAAAAAGTATCATTTAGCTTTTATTGCTTTGGGGGTCAAGGCTTTGAATATAACTTGCCTAACTGCTTCTCAGTTAAGTTTATACCAGAACTTCCATTTTTCTGAATCATTGTTGACCTTGACCAATATAGTTAATAAAGTCACTTTGTTTACTTGATAAGAAAAAGTGATTGTCTTTTCAGGTATATTTGCTATCATTTTTTTTCTCATTTTGATTCATACTAATGCACAGACTCTTCATCTTCATGAATTTCAAAAAAGATCTCATACTCCCTTTATTAGTCACCCAAAAGTGTGCTAATGTGAAATACCAAAAATGGGTTGGTCTTTATAAAGGGTATTTATTTGGGGTAGAAGTCCACAAATACCAGGCCATGAAGCGTTAAGTTTCTTCTCTCACCAAAATCCATTGCAACGTGTTGGAGCAAGATAGCTGCTGATGTTTGCCAGGGTTCAGGCTTCTTGGGTTCCTCTCTTCCTGGGGCTGTGTTTCTCTCTGGGCTTAGCTCTTCTGGTTCCTCCAAAAGGTCAGCTGTAGACTATCAGGCGAATGGCTCACTTCACTTCTCCTGGGGCCTTCTCTCCAACATCAAAACTCCAACATCAAAACTACTTCTCAAAAACTGCCTCCTCTGTCCTTTGCCTTGCCTTTTATATTCGATTCCCCCACCCACCAAGGGATGGGGCTCAATGCCCTACTGACGTGGCCCAATCAATGCCCTAATCATAACTTAATCATGTCCAGATTAACAGATCAGTTTACAGGCATGATCCATTATATTTTTGGAATTCATAATTACATCAAATTGCCAGATGGCTACACTCTCCAACAATAAAATTGTAGAAAACTTATTCTGGTCTAAATTTATGTTATTGATAGACCGCACTAAAAAAATGCTATATTATAAAGTATCACTAAAGACCTATCCAGATTTGGACAGATATTACTAAGGTTTTAAAGGACATGGGTTAATTTCCATATGGCTGTACATCATAACACTGAATCTGTGTAAAAATCCACCAATCAATCTAACTTAATAGAACATAAAATCTTTTGTGGTACGCAAGGTTTGGGTATCATTTTAGTTTTCTCCCAACTTAAATTATGTTTTTCTACTGTCCTCTGATGAGGATTTTGACATTTTACAGTTGTTTTATTTTCTTACACATCTTAAAATATTGTGATATCAATGCTCTCTATCTCTGAAATAATTTTTTTTAACTACTCTTCACTTCTTAGGACACAGACAAAAATTGCATTTGTTCTTACCAAACATGCAATATAATGACAAATGGAGAAGAGAAACTGCAGCACTGTGTCAGAATTCATTCTCCTGGGATTGTCAGATCTCCCTGAGCTGAGTGTTTTCCTCTTCCTGGTCTTCCTTCTCATCTATGGAATCACAGTGATTAGCAACATGGGCATGATCACAGTGATCCAGGCCAGCTCTCAGCTGCACATCCCCATGCACTTTTTCCTGAGCCCCTTGTCCTTTGTGGATTTCTGCTACTCCACCACTATTTTACCTAAAATGCTGGCCAATATCTTAAGCAAGGACAAAACCATATCCTTTCTGGGTTTCATGGTACAATTCCGTTTATTTGGTACTTGTGCAATCATGGAGGTCATCCTGCTGGCAGTGCTGGACCTATGATCGCTTTGTGACCATCTCTTACCCATTGCTGTACATGGCGTTCATGTCCCAGAAGCTCTGTATGGGGCTGGTGTCTGCCTGCTACATCTGTGTAGCAGGGTGATCTCCGTATATATGAGTTTAGTGCTTGAGATTCCATCCTATACATCAAATGTGATTAAACACTTCTGCAATTTACCCCCTATCTTTTCTCTTGCCTGATCTGATGTCTCTATGAATAAACCAGTGGTGTACATTGTGGCCACATTCAGTGATATCATCACCATTGTAATCATCCTCACCCCCTATTTGATCATCATCACCATCCTGAGGATGTGCTCTGCAGAAGGAAGGTGCAAAGCCTTTTCCACCTTCACCTTCCACCTCACAGCAATCGTTGTCTTCCATGGAACAATTCTTTTCATTTATTGCAGGCCCAGTTTGGACTATAGTCTGGAGACTGATAAAGTGGTCACAGTGTTCTATACTGTAGTGATTCTCATGCTGAACCTCCTGATCTACAGCCTGAGGAACAAGGACATGAAAACAGCTTTCAGGACAATGTTGATATTCAAGTTACTCTTTGAAGGGCCAATTCCTTAGTTGGACTCAGGATTTCAAATTGGGTGGATTTTGATGAAATGGTAAAGCAGGTTGGCTTTTAAGAGCTTGTTTCTATGCATCCTTCTTTATTTTCTACTTGTCTTGAGACATATTTTAAAATACCCAATATTGGAATGTGCATAATTCAAATGCACCTGCCAACTTTACTGCTCTTCTCCAATCCCCAAATATTTTGAGTGAGTTATGTGGGATGTTTTTTTAAATCTTAACTTCTGTGGTCCAGTCAAAACTAATTCTAACAAAGTGCAACTCAAGAGACTTGTGTTTACAACAATCTTAATATAGGTGTCCCTTCTTACTGAATTGACTTCATTTTTCTTCCAAGAAATAAATATACACTTCTTTCATATTACTTGAATTTTCTTGAAAATTATGGACTGCATTTCTCATTGATTTATGTGTATTTGTGGGTATTATTTTTTAGTCATATTTTGGTAATTATCCTCTTATTTACCACCTTTTCCTATGCAAAATTTATAATAATAAATTTTAGAAATTTCTCTTATCTAAAATACAGTTAATAGTCTAAATATCATAAAGTTATCATGAATATTAAGTGAATATTGTATGTTAAATTATTATGTATGGAATATTTCAATTGATTCAATAATTATTTGGCATTGTTACTATTGTTTTAACTTTTCTTTTGGCTCTGTAATGCATTTTAGTTCTTCATTACCTGAATAAATCATATATTTGGAGTATCCAGAATCTACCTTGCTCTTGTCATTAAGGCTTCATGGACACAGAGTATCTCTTTAGTGTAGATAACTATCTGCCTCTTTATCTGTCTGAGATATGAGTGTAATGAGTATAAAGACTCATTATTAAGCTCTTAGCAAAAAAGCAGTCTGTGTTAGATTCAGTGTCATAAATAGCTTTAAAATATCAGGTTTGGGAAGTGGATGTGGCTCAAGTGATTGGGCTCCTGTCTACGATATGGGAGGTCCAGCGTTCCATTTCCAGGGGCTCCTGGTGAAAAACAAACAGGCCCAGCGCAACAAACTGGCCCAAATGGTGAGCTGGCCCACACAGGATGCTGGACCCCACAGGAGTACTGGCCTGCACGGAGGGCTGGCAAAGCTTAGATGATGTAGCAGAAAGAGAAATGGAAGAGAGACAATGAGAGACGTGGCAGATTAGTGAGCTGAGGTGACACAACAGATTGAGCAGCCTCTCTCCAGTACGGGAGCAGCCTCTCTCCATTCCGAAACATACTGGGATTGTTTCCCGGTGTCTACTAAAGAGAAGACAAGCAGACACAGAAGAACACACAGGGAGCAGGCAGCAAGTGCAAAAAATAAATGAGAGGAGGGAGGAGAAATAAATAAATAAATAAATCTTTTAAAAAATAATAATAAAATATCAGGTTTCTCCTCTGTCCCAACATCACTTCACAGGTAAGGTCTCCATTTTTCTGAGAATAATCAACCTACACTGAATACTCTTCAAAGAAAGAATCTATCTGTTCCTTCTTGAATTTCCTTAATGAATTTTATCATATATATCATATATCAATCACAATCATCCCACTACTTACAAACTATAACAAAAACTTTATACACAAACTTACTATAAGGGACAATATGCATTCCCAACTTCCTTGTAAATAGAATCTCAGTTCCCTAGAGGAACCCACACTTCACCCATTCTCAGTAGGGCTCTGTCTCTGCACAGACTCTGGGCTTTGGCAAGAATCAACTGCTGTCACCAAGAAGCACAGTGACTGGTTTCTGGTTCACTTTCGGTTGAGCTAGTGAGCCAACTGTGGATTTTGCTCAAAGTATTGGTAAAGAAGAGCTTCTTTCTGTTGAGGCTAATTATCTGGGCAGAAATAAGCAAAATTGGTTTTGGTTTTCTTTGCCAAAAAAAGGAGAGAGTCTGCTTGAGAATTAAGTTATCAAAGAAGAAACAATACTGGGAGCTGTAGAAAGATATGCACTTCATGACAATTTTTTGCACAATTGGATTCTCAGTTAACTGATCTATGTCCAGATTTTTAAGTTATAACAACAATGAATTCCTATTTTATTTTTGTTCAAGACATTTAAAAAAGGAGTTCGGCATCTGAATTTTCTCTTCAGAGTTCTAGCTTTCCAGTACCTATTACATTTAGCTAGATGCCAAAGTAAATGTGTCTTACTGTTTCAAAAAATAGTTGAATCCTTCTTTGTTTCTGTTAATTTTTAGGAACACCTTCATCATTTTCATAGATGTGAGGTCTAAATTTTTATTACATGTTTTATGCATTATTGCTTCTTAAAATTTGTAAATCTCTCATTTATTTTCAGCATAAAATATCTTTGCTTTTCTGAAAAAGAAAAAAAGTTTGGTTCCAAAAGATGACTAATACACTTAATTGTCATCTTTATCATAGAATAGAGTTCACTCTCCATGAACAGGAATGCAAGTCCCTTTTATTCTAAAACAAAAATATCTTTGCGGTCATATATGTATACATTAGGCAACAAATTTCTCTAAGTTTCATCTTCACATATCCAAGCATGACCCAGAGTTTGCTATCTCCATATAATTACTTTTTTCTCTCCTATTCACTATTCTGTACTTGACAAAATCATTAATGCCCAATTTATATCATCCAACATTTCTGTTTTGTATTTAGGACAGTGTTGGTCTCAATATGTAAGACATAAGCAAATTGGTTGAAGGAAGACGTCCTGACTTGCTCTGGTCTTAGATTAGCAGAAATCAATTTGAACAGATAAAAATATATCATAGAATACATCAGAGTGATTAGCTTCCTTTGTTCTCTTTAGATGTGTTGTAATGCCAGGATCTTTTTTTATCTCTTGATGGTTATTTAGATAAATTTTTGTTTTCTCCTAGTTTATTTTACCATCCCTTAATATAGAATATTCCAATATTTGTATAATCAATTACTTTGAGCTGGTCAAATCAAATTAGATCACAAATATTATAACCTATTTTTCTGTGAAAAACAAGATATACTTCTTTGGGGAATTCTCAAGATGTAGAAAAACACATTACATCATTTTGTTTGATGTTTAATCAACTCCTAAGTAGAACTTTTGACCTGCTTACCCATCTTTTCCTTTTGGAACTTGGATATTAGAGTTTAGGGCCCTGAAATCTGGTGTAGCATCATGAACAGTCTCAAAGCAAAGGATAAATAGGTCTTCATTTCCCTAAGGAACCACAGCCTTCCTACAGGAGGCAAAAATTTCTTCTATGAACAGAGAAGGTTTGCCCCAAATGGACTCTGATAATGATGCTAGGAATTTTATTTTACATTTGTCTCTGTGTTTCAAACTTCAGTTTACCACTAGAAAAGGAACTGAGTCTTTGGACACTGGAGTAAGAAGGTGGATGAAACAGAGGTATTAACGTGGTAAGTAATCTCACAGAACCATAGAATATTAGAGCTGTATTTGGGTTCTAAAGGCTCATCTCCTTACATTCCCTTAGATTACACAGAGAAAACTGATGTTCTGGAAGGATACCAGCCTGGAATAAAGTCATAAATCCTCAGGGTATTGTAATAAAAACAATCAAACACATTTAATATATGTTTTCATTGAGCAACTGAACTTTAATGGACTCTGGTTAGGAATCCCAATCTGAACATAATTCTCATTAGCTCTTATTAAAAGTTAAACTGAATAATATAGCAATCGAGGCTGACACATTTTTTATATCATATTATTTATTCTATGCTCTGGTAATACACTGATGCCAACAATTGACAAGTAACAGGACTGGGGTAGGAGTGGGGGCCTGGCCTTAAGGGAATAGCCAAAAATGAGAACTTGCTGCAGGAATATAGCATCTTGCTGGATGCATTTAGAAATGTATTTTGGAAGCTGACAATTGCATAGAACTTTAATTAGTATCTCTTTTTTTTCCTTCTTAAACTTTGTTTCATTTCATTGTTCTGTTTGGCTTCTCATATTTCATTTCTGCATCCTTCAAATTTCTTTCAGTCTCAATGTTTATAATTTCCTTGAAAGATCATTATAAGTAATACTCTATATAAATTGTCTAATTGATTTCTTCTCAACATTCAATTCTATGATAAGAAATAAGGGGGTTTGGTGGAAAACTACTTTCAGCAAAGAGATGGGTGCTCCCCATGACTCAGAAGCCAAACTTATTTGAATATTGGTCCTAAAGATGAGACTCTCTCTTTACTGCCTAGTTTTTCAAGGATTGTTCTTCACAATTACCAAAATAGAGGATGGCACAAGAGAAAAGCACTTCCTTCCACCCTTTACTTTCTGGACGCTGATATTTTTTTCTCTCTCTCACCTTCACAGCAGTGGCCATTGCTCCTCTCCTTGACCAGTTTAAAGTGATTAAATCTTATGTTTATAGACAGGAACACATGGGCTTCCAAGTCAATATTTGCTAAGGAGGAAATTATGTATTTCAGGAAAGCAGAAATCCAAAGTGTTGACTTTGAGCTCAATAATGATATCTTTCTTCAATTAAACTTTTTTTTTTTTTTTACAGAAAACAGCACATAATCTTGTTGTTACAAAAATAACAATTCATGTCTAGTGAAGTTCTAACTTGACCCAAACATTGAACAGTAATAGCTAATATTTATTGAGTGCTTGGTATGTTTCAAGCATTCTTCAAAATAATCAATATGTGTAATTAGCTTATTTAACCCTCATCTCAACCCTAGTGCTATAATAATATACAATATCAGAAAATTAAGCAACAGCATTATTAATAATAAGTTCAGGCATTCTGCCTCCAGGATCTATGCTTTTAATCATCACATCATAAATCTCTTGTTATTGTGGTGAAAGAAATAAACTTACCTGTTCTTTCACACAGAGCCTAAATGAAATTTTAACTTAGTTTATAACTAATATCTTTGTATCAAAAGTAACACATTAAGCTGCCAAGAAATAATGACACCTACTTAAGATTCTTTTTATGTTCTGTTATATCTGTCTCTGATCCATATTCTGGAAAGACAAGGTTTAGTAGCGATATTTATTACCCCAGTGTTATAGAATTTCTAGTTACTTACCTCACAATTTTATAGCAGATCTATGCAACCAAATGTAATCACCAGTCCACATTTAACTAGAACTCACCTAATTTAGTTAGCCAGAAAAGAAACAAAGGTAGAAAAGTAAACTTTGAATAATATTCCAGAATTCATAATCATTGTTGGATTATATTTCATTCTCTGTTCCAGATAATAACTCCTGAAATATACTGTTTATTTGCTCTAAATTTATATAAAAATTTTTGAATGTTACTAATTCTGGTTTTATTATAGATGATTGGTTTTAAAAATGGTAACTGAGTAAATGTATGTGATATATAGACTTCATTAAACATATGGAAAATATGTTACAGAAAGTAGAAGAACTTGAACAAGTACAAGCACTGTGATAGAAATATTACATGAATTAGCAATTTTAATAAGGACATTTAGATTTATTCAGAACCTGTGATGAATTATGGTGATTAAGAGTTGCTAATGCAAGATAAGGTTTGGGATGGTATAGATAGATGGAAAAGAGGAAATAAATATAAATTTATATCATATCTGAAGGGTTTAAATTCTGAGCTTGAAGGAGACAGAGAATCCCTGAAGGAGTTAAGTAAGAAGGTAACATAATAAAAATCTATTTTATACAGGGCTTACTTAGACAGTGGTACATGAATAGATTTTGCTGGATGTTTGGAGACAGGGTGAGAGAGTCTAGAGGGAATGAGGCCAATGGACAGGTTCAAATGAGGATAAAGGACTAGCATTAAATAATGGAGTCATAATAAAGAGGAAAGTTTGCATATTTGCCATATTTACAAGAATGATTCAATGGTTTTCTTGACTAGGTTTTAGTTAGGAGAGGCTTCTTGTTTGTACCACTAGTGTGGGTGGTAGAGACATATTTCAAGATAGGAATTACAGAATAGAATAAATTGTAGGAAGTGAAGTCTTTCTACATGTATAAATCTTATTTTAAATATGCTTAAATTACATGAAATTTACATGCATCCAAATGGATATTGCCATTTAAATATGCCCTGACATAGGGAATACAGTTTGGCCAGAACTGAATTTTGGAATGTAAATATGAAATTTATCATTGTACATATGGTAATTTAGGAAAAGACAAAAAAAATCTAGAAATATTGTACATGGTGAGGAGAGAAGTAGGTCAATAATGAAGCCATGGGAAAGTGCAACCGTCTGTGAAGAAGCCTAAGTAAGGTATATTGAATTATAAGGGGAACTCAAGAGAGGTGTTTAGAAGCCAAAAGAGGTATGATTTTAAGACAAAAGAATCAACACTATCATATGGGATGGAGAAATCAAGTACATTACATATGAAGTAACACTTTAAATTTGACAGCTATAACATTATTTGAGATGTTGAAATAAGGGGCTTTAATTAACTTGGTATTGAGGGTGTGGCATGAGAATAATAAAATTGGGAAGAAGATATTTTGTCAGAAGAAATTGTATGTGCAAAAGCTGTGAGGGTCAGGGCTCATATAACAGCACTACACAAAGGCACTGCTCTGAAAGAGTTAGTGGGAGTTCAAATCCTGTTGTGCTACACTAGCTGAGCTGAACTCTCTCAATGGGCTGAGTTAACTGAGTAAAGGAACAACCTTTCCTTTACACAATTCAAAAGTTCAATGGGTTTGCATCATTCCAGGGGTGGCAAATTTCCATTAGATCCAGCAATCCTAATGGAGACAAGATATTAATGTGTTAGGAGGAGTTTGTGTGACTGGAAGATGGCAGATGTGAGGAAAATGGATTGGATCAGATAAGACCTGACTTGGAAAAGATGATAAAGAGAGTAGGGCAACAGTCTAGGGCTGAGTTGAAGGAGACTGACTGGTATGATGTTAAGGATTGGGAACAGTGGATAGAGATGGAATAGCTTAGTTGTGGAATCATGCTATGGATGTTGTGGATAAGAATGTTGAAAAAATTATGGATGAAGCCCAGGTTTAGAGTCAGGAATTTGATTGATGGTGGTGCCATTTAACATGGAAACAAATATTTTTAAGGAATAAGAGATATTAAATTTAGCAGTTTAGTTAAAAATTTCAGGATCCCACCACTAAAATATTTGAAAACCTATGCATTATACCACACTAACTATAAACATGCCTAGGTGTTATCTGGATGCCCAGGTGAATTTAGGATTACTGCTCTATTTTTTTAAACCTTTTTTGTTTGTTTGTTTGTTTTTGGTCAGTGCCTAGGTTATTACTGATATTATCATTACTCTGCCATAGCCCCAAAATCCACTAGCACTGCAGTCATATAGAGGAGGAGAATGGCACTATGAAGACGGTATTCTTTCTCCTCGGATTTAGTGACCACCCAGAATTTCAGAGTCTTCTTCTTGCTGTGTTTTTTTCCATCTATTCTGTGACCCTGATGGGGAACCTTGGGATGATTTTTTTTTAACATAACCAGTTCTTACTTGCACACCCCTATGTACCTTTTCTTCTGCACATTATCCTTCATTGATGCATGTTATTCTTCTATCATTACTCCCAAATTACTTTCGGACTTGGTTTCTAATAAGAAGACCATTTCTTATAATGGATGTGCTGCACAGTTATATTTTTTCTGTTCTTTGGTTGATACAGAATCTTTCCTTTTGGTTGCCGTGGATTATGACCAGTACATAGCAATATGCAGCCCAGAACTTTATACATTATTATGTCCAAAAGAGTCTGTTGCCAGTTTGAAATTGGATCATTTTTGTGGGACACCATGAGATCAATTATACACACTACTAACTCTTTTCATCTATCTTTCTGTTATAAAGAAATTAACCATTTCTTTTGTAATATCTCCCTAATATTCTCTCTGTTCTGCACTGACACATGCATGACATGGTTCTGGTGGTCTTTGTTAGTTTGGTTGAAACTATCTGTCTTTTAACAGTTCTTCTCTCTTATGTCTACATCATCACAGCTATCTTCAAGACAGGCTATGCTGAAGAAAGAAGGAAAGGTTTCTCCACTTGTGTTTCTTACCTGATCGTTGTCACTATTTACCATGGTACCTTAATATTCATTTATTTGCTTCCCAGCACAGGTCACTCACTGGACATTGACAATGTGACCTCTGTGTTCTATACATTGATTATAACTATGTTGAATACTCTGATTTATAGTCTAAGGAACAAAGATGTCAAAAATGCATTTAGGAAAGTGATCAGCCTAAAATTGTTTTCTTAGGAAAGGATAAAACTGGACCTGACAACCTTTTAACAATGCCCATTCCTTGTGTGGTTAGAATTGATGAAAAATTCAGTTTAATGACTATTTCCCAAATCTGCAGGTAATGAGAACTCAAGCATAGAATGGGGCCAGGGACTAATATCCAAGTCAGGGTACTCTCACATCACTTATGTCTTTTTATTATTTATACTTGAAAAATTAAATATGTATTTCAGATGCAGATTTAAACTTCATTTTATCTCCTATATTTTATATTCTACTCATTGTATCTTCTCACCTTAACCTTCAATCACAATTAATTACAAGATTGGCTAAACCATTGACATACCATAATCCCTTTTGTGAAAGAAAATAAACAAATTCACTTAGTCTCTTTTCCAGTTAATTTTTGTTTCTATTATATATGTGTGCATTGTAGCTTAGTTTTTCAAATTATATTCATACTAAGAACTGCTCAAATAGTAACCCTACATGATTTTTTTCTGAAACCTCTTTTAATTTTCAAATAATAACTTGTATTCTGAACTTCACTAGACTTTTAAGTACACTCTCTTTTAACACCCTCAGTATTTTCTACCTTGCCTTGTAGCTCTTTAGGACTGTCATATATTGCTCTAATAAACTTATTCATTAACTCCTTATTCATTATTTGATCCCTTGCTGCTTTATCACAAGCTCCAACCCAGTATAGATATGAGTGAATCTTCATGAAGTAAACATAAGTAAGTTTATTATTGTTTGTTTTTAACTTAGATTTACATCCCTCAAATAGGAAGAAACTATTTTATCTCTTGTAGTATTTTTGGTACATTCTAAAATGGGACACTGAATACATAATTGACTTAAAATAGTTTGCCTAGCATGGTAGCTTTTTTAAAGATGCCAATTTGCAAATATTGACTAAATTAAAAACTGGTTCAAAGAATATTTTGTCAAAAATATATTCAGTCTGCAGTATTTCCCTTGGTCAGCAAATAACTCATTGTTCTGTGCAGTGGTGTGCTCTCAGAGCCAGAGATGGAAACTGGAACCTATGAATGGTGGGATATTATCTGGTGTATTGTTGGGGTCTATTTCTAATCTGTTCAAATTCACACGGAGAAAGTGTGGCTGGAAATTCTAAAGAAAGTGCTAAACCAAAAGGTGAGGGAGAGAGGATGAACTAGAGAAGAAAACCCTCTGACAATGAAAAATTATGCTGTATGCTAATTCCATACTGTAGTTCCATTCACTGCAGTGGGATCTATTTTCACAAGATCATTGAAAGAGCAGAGCTCTGGCCAGTTTTTCCTTTCAACAGTGAAGATTGAAATGCATTTCTGTCTGAGGCTGATAAAAAGTAATTCTTGAGAGATTGTTGGAGGTTCTAGCAGGGGTTAGGTAATCTAAGCACCTCTTAAAATATATTTATATATATATATATAAATAACATTTTTGTAAACAAATGCACATATATGCATATATATATTTATATATCATTTTACAAATATTGGTATGTATTGTGAAAATTTTGATTTTTATCCACAATAAAAAATAAATAAATAAATAAATAAAAAAACACAATTCTTTATTCCTAAGTACTGAGCAGGAAATATTCTCTGAAGTACATGGGTCAGTTAAAAAATAGATAGGTACTGGTTCATTTGAAGCTAAGTGTGTAATTTTGTTCATGGGTCTGGGGATGGAGTCAATGGGATATGAAGAAAAAGTCTGAAAATAGCTGAGCAGAGAACTATAAACCTGGATCTTAGGAATCTTAGATTTTAGGATCTAAGATAGGAGTCTGCAAAAGTGAGCCAGTTCTAAAAAGGATGGAAGATGTAGCTCCTTTTCATGAGATGATGTCATGGAAAATATACCTTTTCTTCCAGCACTTGGGTTACAGTACCTGGATAGGGAGTTCATTGTTAAGGGCTCTTTATAATCTTGGAAACTCTCTTTGGAAAATATGTTTTGGTAATATTAATTAGCATCTTTTGAGCCTTTAAATAATGTCTGACACCATAATTAAATAGATTTTTTTCAATCTCTCTTAAACAGATGAGGGAACTGAGGTCTAATAAGGTAAATTTTCTTGACTAAGGTCACATAGCTAATAGGTAAATGGTAGCATAAGATTTTAACTCAGATCAGTCTCACTTTGAATTCCAGGTTCTTATCATAAACTCTCTCCCATCTTTATCAATTTTTACAACAAAAATAACAAACAAATAAAAAAATTCCTGATTTCGAGCCCATGTAAAGCCTATTAAATCAGTATCTTGCAAAGGTATAAAAAATGTGAATAATATCTTTTTCCTACATATATGTGTGAAAGATAGGCAAAGTGTCAATTTCAGATAACATGAGTAAGTTTAGTATTTATGATCACGAATATACTTAATAATTAATTGTAATAGAGTAAATTGAGTTGGGAATGGATTTAAACAGTGATTGTGATGTCCTTTAAAAATATAAATTACTCTATTAAAACTTAAGGAAAATATCTCTATTTAAATTGTCTATTAAAATATAAGACAAAAATTATAGAAGAAAGATAATGAATATTTTTGTTTTAAAACCCTATTTAATCAGTAATACAAGTAAAGTGTCTGTTATTACATGTTTTTAGTGAATTATTTGATCATTATGATGTTTTATGAACATAAAACTCAACATTTTATACACAAAAGAGTATATAAAATTAGGGAAGAGAACCTGAATGAAAAACCTCATGTAACTCCTTAGTCTGTTATCCCAGGATGAGTGAAGAATGCCTCCATGTTCCTTTCATAACAACAATCAAAAATAAAATGAATGCCATTGGGCACCTGAAAATGTGCTGTGTTTTTCATTGTGGATTAATTGGAAATCAATTATAGTAAGAACAACATATGCAATTAACTTGTCATTGATACATTATAGAATTATCCAGAAGGGTTTCATAATTACATAATTAAGTAAAAAAATGCTGGTCCTTGATGTAAATTATTAACAAGACACAAGAATGATCTTATATTGAATAAAGTCAATTTTAATGAATTTATAATTATATCCACTATACAGGCACACATACCTATACACATACACACAAACAAAATGCACACTCATAGTTAAGATCTATATATAAGCATGACAAAACTATTATTAAAAAGCAAACATCTGATTTTTTTATTCCTAATGCAATACATATTTATTGTAGTTTTTTCAGATATACACATGTGCAAAAGAAATAAAATTAAGATTACCTGATATCCAACCCCTAAGAGATGACCACTATTAAAACTTTGCTTAGAATAGAGTTCTGGTTTATTTCAACAGAGACACAAAAAGACACAATTTAAATCATTATATATTTAATATTAATATAAATAGTACTTTATTCTTTGTTTTCCACTGAACATATTTTCATATTATCTCATCCTTTGAAACTTAAACTGTGTCAATTCAGCACTTTAGTTGTTTTTATTTTAACTAATATAAAGCTGCA
Source organism: Tolypeutes matacus (assembly GCA_026826555.1). Taxonomy (NCBI): domain Eukaryota; kingdom Metazoa; phylum Chordata; class Mammalia; order Cingulata; family Chlamyphoridae; genus Tolypeutes; species Tolypeutes matacus. Next base: position 36,608 of record JAKSZT010000383.1, read on the forward strand.
AACACATCAAGTGAAATGGATTCTGCTTTTGCAGTGGCATTTGGAGAAAGTCCAAGTCCTTCACTCCCAAGTTCCTTTCTTGTGGTTGCTTACAGTTGTCAATATCACCACATCATCACATCTGATCTCCAGAGTGAGAGCAAGAAAGAAAATTCACTGTCTGGTGCTTAGAGTGTGAGGCACTATATTAATTTACTGATCTTGGGGATGCCAGCTGATATTATAAGGGGAGATTGATGGAGAAAAGAAGGCTCTAGAAGGTCTTTATATCAAATGACCTTTTCCTCAGATTTCTTATTTCTGCCTAAGCTAAAAGACAATTGGCGCAGACAGATTTCATCTAAGGTGAACATATTAGAATACAATTAAAGTGAGGACATTCTTTTCTGGTAAATTTACAAAGGCTCTTTTTTTTTTTTGAAACACAGCAACAAAAACCTGTTTTATTTTTTCCAAAAACACATAGCAGAAGTTTGCATGTTTTGCAAATATTGCTTCAAAGCAACATTTCTATATACAGCGCCTTCTGTTCTAGTAGCGCATGAACATTGGTATGTATCCACAGTGCAATGTTGGCTCATCAAGGGCCCACCTTGCATATACTCATTACTTAAACAAAATGATTAGTCAAACCAGAACTGTTTTCGTCATGGCAATTTTGTACGTTGATAGTTTTTCTCAAAAGTAAAAACTTCAATAGTGCACAAGTAATGGTAACAGTAGTGTCTGCCAATAATTTCCAGGGCACCAACTTGAAGTTAATTCAGCTTGACCCAGAAACTGGGGATGGATATCCTCAACACGGCTTTGCATTAGTGAAGCACATTAAAATCCTCAGGACTTTGAGAGTCTTCCCTGCTCCCCTGCCACCAGACCTCCCTGCTTCCCTAAGGATAAAAGCAACAATGGGTGAAATGGGGTTATTTCCTTTATAAGACTTAAACAGTAAATCCATATAATGGCCAGTTGACAAAATTAGCATAATTCTGTTTCTGCTTCAATCTTTGAAGAAAAAACAAAACAAAAAATGGACTACCTTAAAAGTTACAGCTTCTCCAGATATGATAATCAAATATTTTCAAAAAAGAAAAATCAGTAATCTAGTAACACATCAGTTATCATAACTCACAGTTGTAGCTACAGAAAGTTATCCTGTTTCTTCCCTTTTTGTACAATATCACAAATCTTCTGATGTGGCTGTTTATTCAAAATGCAGATCCATGCACACACCTTGAACCTTTCTTCCCATACTGCAAACACTGTTAGCAGGGGGAAACAGCTTCTGGCAGAGGAATTGTGTTAGCTTTACTCCATATGTTACAACCACGTGTATTCCTTCTGATAGAAAAGCTACAGCAGGTCAATTTATACCTGTTCTATAATTCATTTATAACAAATTGTGACCAATTCACTAGATAGAGCATTCCTTGAAACATCTTAGTACGGAAGCCTTAAAGACAACAATCACCTGTGCAAAGGATCCTTTTTGCATTGAATTTGCAGGGGATCACTCATTCATTTATTTAAAAATGGTTTTGAATGCTATCTTGGTGCTGAGTATTGTGAAAAGCAAAGCAGAAATAATGGTGAACTAAACGAAGAAGGGCCTTGCCCTTAAGGAACTTTGAGTCTAGTACAGGAGATTCCTTCACATTGTCTTATATCTTTCTATTTATATCTAAGTGTTATGACAGAATATTTATGGGAACATACCAGTACATAGGTTGGACACAAATCCAACTAAGTTTTATCCATTAAGACTCCCTTCTGGCTAAACAACACTTTTTTTACCAGAACTTTAAGGAGGGTATGTGGAATTGGTGTTTTTGTAGGATTACCTCACGAATTCTCAGTGGGACATACTCATGGACAAAGAAGGGAGGTATAAAATGACCTTGGCAACAAAATAGCAAGGTGAGCCCCCCTTCTTGTTCTCCTTAGGTTAGAGGGAAGACTAAGACCAATAATAACTGCTCCCTACACTCAGTTTAGACACAATGATAACTGAAGGAAACACTTAAAAGGAAACATTAGTAAGGCTGCAGTAACTATGTTAAAACTCTTTAACTTTAGTTCTCATAATCTTTAAATAAATCATACGGGTGGAAAAGATGGTTTTACAGAGAGCACAATTTAGTGCTGATTGTTTTTTTCAGGGCACCTTTCACATCCTTATTCCTTAGGCTGTAGATCAGAGGGTTTAACATAGGGATCACGACTGTATAGAAACCAGAGGCCATTTTGTCCGTATCCATTGAGTAAGTTGAGCTTGGCCGGAAATACATGAACAATGTGTACCATGGAATATAGCCACAGTGGTTAAGTGGGAGGCACATGTGGAGAATGCTTTCCGTCTCCCCTCAGCTGAATTCATTTTAAAGATGGTAGTCATGATATAGCTGTAGGAGAAGAGGACAGTGACCATGCTGCACCCCACAATGCAGCCAATGAAAGTGAACATTACTATCTCATTGATTGTTGTATTTGAGCAGGAAAGGGCTAGTAAAGGTGGGACATCACAGAAAAAGTGATTGATGACATTGGAATTACAGAATGACAATTGAAATGTGCAGCAAGTATGAATTGCCGAATCCACCAAGCCTACAATGTAGGCACCAGGCACTAGCTGGGTACAGACTCTCCTGGACATGGCAGTTGTATAAAGAAATGGATTACAAATGGCTACATAACGGTCATAGGCCATGACAGCCCACATCTGCAAAGGCCCCCCAAAAGTACAACTGTATGGCACATACATTATATGGAATCTTCTTTTGCTCAGATAAGAAATGAGCCAGCATTTTAGGAGAGACAGTGGAGAAGTAGCAGACATCACAGAAAGACAGATTGCTCAGGAAATAATACATGGGTGTGTGAAGTCTGGGGCCCATCTTAATCAGTAGAATCATCCCTAGATTGGCAATCACAGTTGTGCCATAAACCAGGAGAAAGAGCACAAAGATCACCTGCTGCACATCCTGTCTGACACAGAATCCTAAGAATATGACGTCAGTAAACAAAGTGTAGTTCTCAACAGCCATCATTCAGATCTATGAAATCCCTGGTACTGAAAAAAGGAAGTGGAAGCAGAGTGTTAACATGCTCTTACTGTCTTAAGAGTTTAATGACATGTCCATTCTCATTTTCAGTAATTAAAAAAAAAAAGGAGTATTTGGACTGCTTGAAGTAAACTAATTCAACTGAAAATATATCCAATGTAATGCAAATCTATGAAATCATAATGATAATGATATGTCTTATATTTCTATAGCACTGTACAGTTAACAGCATCTTCATTCAAGTTATTATTAAATCATATTATTTCCCCACCCATTTATGTAATGTAGTAGCCATGATAATCTTTTCTAAATCTGCTTATAGATTAAGAAATTGGTATCACAAGAGTTCAAGATCATGGTTCTTAAAATGGTTGGTCCAGATAATCTACATCTTTTGACAATAAATTATTTTTTCAATATTGTTGTTTAACCCTGTGATAAAGACATTTAGTTAAGTCAGAAGTGTAGGTGTACTGCAATATTTTTCTTGCCAAATCATCCAAAATTCTGAAGTAATCAGAGCTATGGCAGGTTCTTGGATATCCCTTTTTCCCCATTAACCTGTCAGATCCTACCTAGTCTCAATAAATAACCTTGTGTCCCATTGTCACAGGGATGGACAGAGTCTGTGATCCAGGATGCATGGAAGAGGAACCGTCATGTTTGCCAGGGAGGAGAGTGGTCTCCATGAGCAACAGGCTGAGATGCTGGCAGGAATGTGCCAGGGTAACCATGCCTCTCTGAGAAAGTTGCTATTACTCATGAAAAATTCTGAAGAACATTTTGGATCTAATAACAGTGATGCAGGTAGCATGGGTTCAGAGAAGCAAAGAAGGAATTGTGGTTTACTGTGTGCTCCCTCTGCCCTAGTATACTAGAGCTTTTGTGATTTCTATTCATAAACAGATACAGGATAAAAATCCTGAGTCAGCTCCCACAACTTCAGTGTCATGTCTGAACTGTGCTCCAAATACCGATTTTGATAGTTGTTTTTTGACTTTTATTGTATT
>JAKSZT010000383.1:49877-68554 GCA_026826555.1 Tolypeutes matacus
CTTCACCAGGAGGCCTCAGGAATCAAACTTAGAGCCTCTCATATGGCAGACAGGAGCCCAATTGCTTGAGCCACATCCGCTTCCCTGCACTGAGTTTTTAATATTTATTTACTTGAGCCCTAATAAAGTTGTTTAACCAATTTTATGAAGTGTCTATGAAAGTGGGAATGTGAATAAGAGACCACTTAAAAGAGCTGTATTTAAAAATATTTGACTTTGAGATAATTCCACTATCTCGCTGATATCATTGCCACTGTTATGCCAGGTCAAATCAGCGTAGATATACAGTGCTTTCTTTTTTATAGAGATAAAGCAAATTTTTTTTTTCAAAATCAATGCAATAGTGGGGTAGGTTTAAACAGCATTAGCATCATAGCTATACATAGAGACAAAATATAGCAGCTGGAAATAGCCTTAGTGATATTGAATTTGAGCCCCTCTTTTACAGAGAGAGAACTGATGTCAAGCAAGGAAAAGTGACTAGTCAAAGGGTACTGTGATTTGTGTGACATTGAACACCTGGTTCATAATAGTTCATGAGATGGATTTCTTCAAAGGAAGTAAAATTTGCTGGTACTGGCTTTAATGCCAACTTCCCACTAGCTGGGTCACTGAGAACTATCACTGCTCACACCTTACAAATGTGGTTAAATGGGCTATCACCAGTATTTACACATCTATTTGATGTTTTATAAAAAGACCCAAATCTTTTTAGGGAATCAAACTTAGAGCCTCTCATATGGCAGACAGGAGCCCAATTGCTTGAGGATCATCACTACACCATCCTCATGTTTAGGCATTTTAGTAAAAGGGTTTAAAGAAAAGAGTATACATATACAAAAATGCCTGTAATATTAACCCACTATACACATATTGCTACTATCATGTTTAAAACAAAAATGCCATTAGTCATTCGTAGATCTCTGAGAAGGTTGTGAGTTAGAGAAGTAGAGATGAAAGGGACTAGTGAGGAATGAAAAAGGTAGGTTATAATTGATCAGTCTTTTTAAAAAAAAATTTTTAAGATACTTAGATTATATAAATGTCACATAAAAAATACAGGGGATTCCCATTAGCCTGCTCCCCATACCTCTCACATTTTCCCACATTAACGACATCCTTCATTAGTGAGGTACCTTCATTGCAATTTTTTAATGCATTTTGGAGCGTTGCCACTGAGCGTGGGTTAATATTTACATTATAGTTTGCACTCTGTCCCACTCAATTCTGTAGGTTATGGCAAGATTTATAATGGTCTGTATCTGTTGTTGCAATGCCATTCAGGACAATTCCCAAGTCCCAAAAATGCCCCTGTATGACACCTTTTTTTCCCTCTCCCTGCCTTCAAAACTCCTAGTGGTCACTGCCTCCACATCAAAGTCTTTTTTATGTTATATTCTCACTATGTCTATAGTATTCCAAAGCAGAAATGTTACTACATGCTATATTACCAAGATCTTATTTGAGTCATGTATTTCCTAAATAATATTTCCAGTAATCGGGTATTCAACTTCTACTAATAAAAGGGAACACTATGGAAATCAAATCAGTCTTTAGAGATAGGAATATATGATGTTATACGGAAAGGAGTCATTTAGTTTGATGCCATGATTCCATATTCCAAATCAGTGGCAATCCATTGAACCCCTCCACATTGTTGGGACTTTACTATTTTAATTTTAATTTCAAACACAGTTTTCTGCCACACTCCTGCTTAAAAGTAAAAATTAAAACATAGTATAGTTTCATTGAAAAAATATGGTGGAGGAGGAAATCCTTAAAGCTTTTTGTCTAGACAAGCATTCTCCATAGGTTTTTTTTTTTTTTTTTTTAATTTTTTATTTATTTTTATTGTGGGTAAAAATCAAAATTCTGACAATACATACAAACATTTGCAAAATGATATCTAAATATATATGCATATAGGTTTTTCTACGTCTACATTTTCCCGTAGCCTATCCTTGTGTTACATAAATGCCAATTGAAATGCAATGTAGTTCCTTGGGCTTTACTCCATCCTGAAATGTTCTCACATGGGGCATTTTACAATGAAAACTCTCAAGTCTATACATTCAATGACTTTCAGCTTGTACAATTATGTAATTAGGAGTAATCTTGAGTCTTGTATGGGCTTTCAAATATATGACAATATCCGTGTTTTCTCTTAAGGTAGTTTGGTACATACACCATCAGAAAGCTAGAACAGAGCCAGATAAAGTAAATATCAAGAAATTCCATGAATGCTCTTTATTTCCCCCAAATAATTAATATTCATTTCTTCACACATCTATAACTTCCAGTCACCACCAGTATATCTAATTTCTTACACTAAAAGGTTATATTCAAGGCACATTCTATACCCTCAGTTACTTTTGTTTTAACTACCATGCATATGTACTTAAAATATTACTGAGGTTTTGGTTATATCAATTATTTGTTTATTTTATATTTAGTGTTTTAGTCATATTGCAGATACTTTGGATAACAGGAATGAAAAACTCAGACCTTGACCACAAAATGCTCACAATAACTATAATGTAAAAAATGATTTAATATGAAGAATAATATTTTTTAAATTCCTGGGGGGGGGGTTATTTGTGAATCCAAAAGGAGTATTTATTCGTAGCTGAGAATGGAGAAGAAGAGAAGGAAAAGTTTCTGGAGGAAATGATGGAGGAATTAAGAATCACCACTCAAGGATGTATTTTCCTGAGGCCCTTCCCTTTGTTCTTTATATCCTAAGCATGTTGAACTTTATTTCATCTAAAAGGCACAATTTTGTCTTCCTCATTTCCCCTCTAATTGCCAGTCCCTCTGAATAGAATCCTTTCTTTTACCCACATTGCACCTTTACTCATCCTTCTTATATGAGACAAAATTTCTCCATTCATGGAAGCCTTCCTTCTCTACATACTAAATTCAGATTTTTCTTTGCATGTATAGCACACAATCTTTTTATTTTATGATGATTTGCAGGTTTTGATAATTATTTGGATTCTTATTAATTAATGTTTTTGTTACCTCTACTAGATTGTAATATTCCTTAGTGTGAAACTACTGGATTCACCCTGAAATAGAATACTAAGCACTTAAATGTACAAAAGATATTTAATAAACACTCAGTGCTCCTTAATATACTGATATAGTACATAACTGAAAGTAGAACTAATAAAAATTTAACATGACAAAAAAGGCCAGCTGAGTTTTTGACAAATAGGAAGTATTATGCATTAATTCATAATTCATCTATCATGCAACATTTCCATTTAGGGAAGGCCGAATGCTGATACGATTAGAATTTCGCACGAAAATGTTTATTAAATAAGTATTTGAAACAACTTTTTTCCTCATGTATTACCAGTTAATTTTAACCCACAATGATTTTAACAACCACAGCCATATATATATAATACATACTAATATAAATATTTAAAACCACTTTTTATTTTTCACTCTTTGCAAGGCCTTTTCACATTATTTCTTAGACAATAAATTAGAGGATTTAACATGGGATTCACAAGGGTGTAAAACAATGAGGTGGAATACTATATGTTCACTAAGTAGAATACTTTCTATTGATGTGAAAGTATTTACAAAAGGCTATGGTTGACTGAGAAGATTAATATACAAATGAGTATATATGCACCAGTTTTTTTTTGTTTGTTTGTTTTTTATGGGTAAAAATCAAAATTCTCACAATACATACAAACATTTGCAAAATTATATATAAATATATATGCATATATGTGTATTTGCTTACAAAAATGTTATTTATATATATATATACACACACATATATTTTAAGAGGTGCTTAGATTACGCAAAATATTACACAGAACCCACTGGGATTCCCATGTTGCCCACCTCCCACACCTCCCACCACATCCCACACAAACATCTCCCACAAGTGTGGCCCACCACCCTCAATGAACTTACACATCCTGGAACCTTGCCACCAACCATAGACCACAGTTCACACTGTAGACCACACTCTCTCCCACTCAGTTCTGAGTGGTGTGTGCTGATTTAAAATGGCCTACATCCGTTGCCACAACAGTACTCAGGACAACCTCCAACTCCCAAAGAAGCCCCTGTAATTCAACTGCTCATCCCCTCCCTACCCCAAAAATGTCAAGTGGCCACTGGCTCCACCTCATTGTTATAATTTCTTGCATATGCACCAGTTTTTTAAAGCATGTGAGGACCATACCAAGTGATAAACAGAGCTTAAAAAAAAAAGATAAAAAGCAATCTCTTAAAAGGATTTCCTGAGGTGTGTCTTAGTAGGAAAGGTACAGATTTTTGGACATAAGATTGTGAAATGGAAAAAGAAGAGTTAAAAATGATCCACTAATTAAGTAAAGTAAAATTCTATGCTATAATCTCAAATAAAATAATACATGTGGATGTGTGTATTTTCATCTGTGTGCTTAAAGTTATTTATTTATTTATTTTTAAAACAAATCTATTTTATTGGTACATATTAACAAAGCATACAATTCATTCAATGTATACAATAATAGTATTTGGTATAATCTCATAGTTGTGCATTCATCATTTCAATCATTATTAGAGTATTTTCATTATTTCAAAAATAATAGTAAACAAAAAATGACAAACAATACACAAGCAAATTCCTCACCTCTCCATCTCTCTGTTTCCACTTCTAGTTAAAGTTATTTTTAAAAATAGAGTTATATATTCTAGCATGGCGATATTAATGACATGCTTTATAAAAACAAAACCAAATTACATTATATGGATTAATTATTTTTTTTCTAAAATAAATGTAACATCTTTCTATGAGAATGAATGATTTTATTTTCATGTATGCAAGGACATCATCTGAAAGGATAGTAAACACACTTCTAATAATTAGGAATGAAGAAAGGTCAGTGTATCAGTCAGCCAAAGGGGTGCTAATGTGAAATACCAAAAATCGGTTGGTCTTTATAAAAGGTATTTATTTGGGGTAGAAGTACACAGATACCAGGCCATAAAGCATTAAGTTTCTTCTCTCACCACAGTCCATTGACACATGTTAGAGCAAGACAGTTGCCGGCGTTTGCCAGGGTTCAGGCTTCTGGGGTTCCTCTCTTCCCGAGGCTGCGTTTCTCTCCGGTCTTAGCTCCTGTTTCCTCCACAAGGTCAGCTGTAGATGATCAGGTGAACAGGTTGCTTCTCTTCTTTCCAACATCAAAACTGCTCCTCAAAGACTGCTTCAACTGTCCTTTGCCTTGCCTTTTATATTCAATTCCCCACCCACCAAGGGGTGGAGCTCAACACCCTAATCCTAACCTAATCATGCCCAGATTAACAGGTCAGTTTACAAGCATGATTCAATTATATTTTTGGAATTCATAATTACATCAAACTGCCACAGTAAGAAAAAGGTAATTAGCTTTGCTTTTAATATGTTCATATTATACTCTTACAATGTGAAAGAATATCACCTTTCATTTAAATTTTGAAAAATAATCAAATAAAATGTAATAGAGATCTTACTTGATGCTTAAACTTTTTTTAAACAGAAGCCTCTACTGCAAAAAACCTTATACAAAAGCAAGATTAGCAAAACATTGCTAAAATTACATGTTAAATTCTAAATCAGATTTTTTTAAACATTGTCGTCCATTTATCAAGAAACTAAGGAAACCCTCTCAACGGGGCTGCTCAGGCTGCAGGGGCATATGAGGATAGGGAGGAGCAGGAGTGGCGAAGAATCTGGATTTTATCTGTTTCATGATGAGACCCAAACCTCGGAAAACTTGAGTAGGTTGTTGGGGAGCAACCTATGCTCTGGCAAGGTCGCACACTGAGTATTGAGTGGGGAGTCTTGGCCATTGGGCAGTGACCTGGAGGGCTACTGGCTGGCCTGAGGCCACAGGTGCGTGGGAGCAGTCCCTGGGGGTGGGGGACCTTGGTGGAGAAGGGTAGGACTCCCGCAGTCGGGCTCAGGGCGACAGGGAGACTGAGACGAAGTATAGGCAGTAGGTGGAGGCTTTGGGCCTGGGCTGCCATGCACAGGCACAGGCCTTGCTCCCAGAGTGCTCCCAGGCCTTGGCCGGCTGCAAAGCAGGAGGGTCTGCAGGTCTCAGGTGCGAGTGGGCAACTGAGAAGGCTCCCAGCCCCACAGAACCCGAGCTGTTGTCAGCACACTAACACACACATAAATAAATATTAAAAAAAAAAAAATCTGTTTATACTGGAACAGATGTAGCGCAGTGGTTAAGCACCTGCTTTGCATGTACAAAGTCCCAGATTCAATCCCCGTTACTTATCCCCCAAAATAAAAATTTAATAAAATAAAATAAAATTTGATATTCTAAATGAGTGGGTAATTGAGAAGGAAATACATTTTGCCATTTTATTTTCTTTTACCATTATTTTTTCTCTCTCTCTACACTGGTATTGCAGCTGATGAACAATAACTAAATGATGTCTAGTCAACCAGCATTTATTACTTCTGCTTCACTAATCTCAATATTGGTATTTTGTTTTAATTCCATATTGTGCACATACATATACATGCACACACATTCCCTTTAAATAAATTGAGACAATACAAGAAGTTTTAAAAAAGATAGAAACATCTATGATCATACTGTCTAGAGATAACCAAGTTTTCTTTCACATACTATCAGATTTTTAATTTTTAGCCAATATAAAAAGCATAATTATATATAAAATATTAATAAAAGCATTGCATTTCTTTCAATTGATGTTTATTAATTTATTTAATCCATTTTATGGTTTGAATATAATTTTTTATATTATAAACAAGTCTGATGAATAAAATTATACATACATATGTTATCATTTCCAGGTGTTTCCTTAAAATAAATCCTTAGGAAAGGAATTGAGGGACAAAAGTATTTGATTTTGAATAGAGACCATTTTGGGTTTCAAAACAAATCCTAGCTGTTTTTTCATATATTGTCTAATGTATCACGAGAGATTATCTTATGGTTCATATACCATCTCATATATCCCAAGTTTTCACTAACAACCTCATTTTACACATGCAGATAGTAACACCCGGAGTCTCACAGACATTGAGAACAAGCCCTTGTTCTCAGTAAGTTCCTGATACAGATTCTCTTGGTTAATGTAGTGGAAAGTGAATGTGTGTTTGTATGAAATTATTTCTGTGGAAATTCAAAATTAGTGCTTCACAGACTTTTTTTTTTTTATTTGCTTCTTGATAGGTATTTTATTTTATTTTATTTTATTTTATTTTATTTTATTTTCATTCTTCTTTTTTTTTTATTTTTTATTTATTTTTTATTGTGGGTTTTAAATTTCTTAGTGAACCGACAAGTCATCCAGGTAACATGTCTAAACCGATAAAGGATTCCAAGCTAGGTGATCCAGGGCACAGAGAAGCATGAAAGAATGGTTTCCATGTTGGAGATAGACTGCTTTATTTCTGTTGAAAACTGAAACTTTATTAAAATTGTTATGAAGAAAAGGTGACATGAAGTGCCATTATATTGTGCAATTACAGAAAGCAAATAGAAAATAAGGAAAAAGGTGTCCGCTGAACTTGAACATATTAGCAGCCTATGGGAATGTACTCTGTATTGTTTATACTTGGTGTGTTATTTTATGTGTGAAATAACATAAAATTTCCATATATCATTTCCATACATCAACAAACACAGATTGCCATGTGCTCATTAAACTCTAGATTTATATATCAAGATAATATACAAAAGTCAAATTTATGTCTTAATGCAATTGATTTAATTACCACTAAACCAGTCAATGTAAAATTTGAATGTAATAGAAAATAATAAGATGTATTAGGCACATATCTTTTCATGCACTCCTACAATGAATATGTTCTCCTGTTTCTTTTAAAACACCGGGTGGGAATAAAAGGAACATGGTTTTATTGTTTTTCTTGTTTACCTTCCTTTTTGTAAGGCTAGGAGACTAGCCAGACTAAAATCAGTGAAACTAGTATATTTTTAATTTTGAGAAAAGTGATTTAGGTGACAATTTTAATGCCTTTTCCCATTTTACTGCCATTATTTGTGTAATAATCCCAATACTAAATTACCAAATATATTCCTGTGAAAATAGTGTTGAGGTAAAGCTCAAACCACATTAGTAAATGTTAATAATTGTCGACCAGGTAACCACAAGAATATTTGTTTACTACCATTATCTACCTCTCTAGTGCATATTTGGAGGAGAGGGAATTGTCCATGCTTGCCTTCTTCTGATTCTTTTCTAAGCTCATTGTTCCTTCAGGTGCTTCTCCTCCTCTAGGGATGTCAAATTCCTTCAGGGTACACTATGTTCAGGCAGGACCTGGAATAAGCTTCCTAAATGCAACTGCCTCTTCAGATCACATAGTAATTTCCTTCTAGTTCTTCCTGTTAAAATCTGAGCTTGCATAGCTAGATCATTATTTTAATTACATTATTACAATTATAAGCTAATTGGCCTTCTAAATGGATTTCTGTCATACTTCAGAATGGCAGTCTTATAATTGAAATCAATGTCTTTAGAGGGAATTTAGGCATCAGAGGAAAACATATGAGAAAATTTCCACGTATAAACTTTTTCTGGTGACCCGAAATCACTAAAATAATACTATGTAGACTATTGTCTACATACAAGACCACCTTCTTCAAAATTCATTGCCTGCCCTGAGCCATGGTCTGTTAGAATACAGAGTTCATTACATGATACTAATACCAAAGTACATGTCTCCCTACTGATGGAGAACATGTCCATTTGTTGACAAGGACATTTTTGTTATACAAGCAAGTCAGCATCATTTTGAATAACATAAAGCATGTATTATTCAAAATACATGCTGCCTTTTATGTTGATATATTCTATTAAAATTGTGTTCTACATTAAATTAACATATATATTTGAATGCATATTGTATATAAGAAACTGCTAGAGATGGAAAAAATCATATTGAAATCCTCTAGTTGCTTTCAATATGATAGTGAATAGACTTTGTTTTTGGAAACCTTTTAGAAAATGATCATATAATTAGTACACATGAAGTAACTTTTCAGAAATGAATATATCCCTGTACTCAGAACCCAGACTATAAAACAGGACTTACTAAACAGCCCAGAAATCATCCACACACCCCATCAGAAATTCATGTCTAATATACTAGATTAGTTTGTATATTTTATATTTCACATGTGAAAGTGAAATCATAGTGTTTGCATACAGTTATATTTGTGAGAGTCCTCAATGTTGTTGTTTGTTGGGTTAGTTTATTTGTTCTCATTGCTGTGTAGTAGTTCAATGTACAGCATACTATAAGAAATTATTTATTGAGGAGCTGGGACCAGTTAACTATGGCCGATGAAAATTTATTGAAACACAGTCAATCCAACTTTTGGTTGTTGGGATGCAAGTGAAGACTTGATTCCTTGTGTCAGGGGCTTTATAGCCTATAAAGCTTAAAATATTTTGTATCTGATGCTTACAAAATCATTAACTCTGAATTATTGTATTGACAGAAATTTGACTTGATTTTAGTTTTATATTCTTGCAAATAATGCTACTGTGAAAATTTTTGTGCATGCCTTTGTAGGGATGTTTGCTCATTTATCTTGGATACAAAACTAGGAATTCAATTTTTGGGTATTGTATCATATATATGTCCAGCTATAGTAAATAATGCCATACACTTTTCCAAATAAAGAAGACAATTCTCACTTGTCCTACTAATATGAGAGGTGTGATCATTCGATATGCACACCAATTATTGTTCTAATTATCATCATTTTAGCCATTCTGTAGGTGAGTCATGGTACTGCATTGAGGTTAAAATTTTTATTTACTTGGACAATAATGAAATTGGATAACTACTTCTATGAAACAAGTATGAAATTCGGAATGTGAATAAGAGAGCGCTTTCAAAGGCTTTGTTTCAAAGTATTTGGCCTTCTGATAATCTCACTGTCTCACTGATATCATTATAACTGTTATATCAAAGCAAATCAGCATAGATAAGATATACCTTCCTTTTTTATACAGGGGAAGCAACTCTTTTATTTATTTATTTATTTTGTCTTGTCAGTACCATGGTGGGATGGGTTTAAATAGCATTATGTTTATAGGTATACTATAGACAAAAGGTAGCAGCTGGAAAGGTCCTTAGTGATCATTGAAATTGAGCCCCTTTTGCATTTTCTTGGTGAATGGAGTCCTGCACAATAACCAAAAGAATGTTGAATTACCATTCTGGGGAGTTCTGTTATATTCTCTAATAGGCTGGCAAGAATCCCCTGAGTACAAGGGCAGTGCCTAGTGAAGGAAGGCAGACTATTACACCAGGCTTTTGATATTGACAATTGTATTTATGAACCTTTTCTTGTGAAATTGGAACTTAGTATAGTACCATATATTACCTAAGAGTTACCTCCTGAAAGCCTCCTTGTTGCTCAAATGTGGCCTCTCCCTAAACCATACTCAGTATATAAATGCACTACCTTCTCCCCACACCCCTGTCATGGGACATGACTCCTGAGGATAAGCCTCCCTGGCACTGAGGGACTATTAACAAGAATCACAATGCCTCTGGAAAAAGACCTTGACCAAAAGGGGAAAATGGTAAATACAAATGAGTTTTTATGGTTAAGAGATTTCAAAGTGAGTCAGGAGATCATTCCAGAGGTTACAATTATGCACATCTCAACAGGATCTCATTGACTGCCACAGTAAACAGTACCTCAAATAGCAGGGCTCTAGAGACATCCAGACACTATAAGCAGGGCAGACAAGCTCAAGAATTGTGTACCCTGTTTGTAGGCCTTATTTTGGAATTTATGCTCCCCAGTGTAACAGTTAGACTCATTTATAGTTTCCCTACACATGACTTTTCTGTCCCTTTTATTTGAACCTGTAATTAGTACTATACTTGTTAAATACATGTCCCAGAGACTTAAATCTTTGGTCCATCTCTGTGCCAGTTGGGCCTTGAATCTCAGCAGAGTTGGAATACCTATTCTCCAGTTCATTTGACTTACCCAGGACAACTAACAAGGGGATGATGATTGACAATACCCATCCCAAGGAACAGAGTGTCTGCAACTGCAAGCAAGATAGTTACATCCATCTGCCCCATGCAATCTAAACCCCCTCTCAGTTAGAGATGGAGTGGGCATCACCATCCCAGAGTCCTCAAGATTGGGGAATGAACAATAGACTAAAGTGGACTTATTATTATTCTATTATAGACATTATTATTATATCAATGGGAGAACTTTTATCATTGATATGAAGGCAATGATTGCCAGAGGTTCCAAGAGGGGGTAGAGGGAAGAATATGTGTAATATGAGGGCATTTTCATGACATTTGAATTGTCCTGCATGACATTGCAATGATGGATACAGACAATTATATTATTTTGTCATAACACACAATATTGTGTGGGACAGAGTGTAAACTACAATGTAAGCTATAATTCATGGTTAGTAGCAATGCTTCAATATGTGTTTATCAATTGTAACCAATGTACCACACTAATGAAGGATGTTGTTAATGTGGGGAAGTATATGTGTGGGGAGTGGGGCATATGGGAATCTCCTATATTTTTTATGTAATCTAAAACTTCTTTAAAATTAAAATCATCATCATAATAAAAAGAATTGGGGCTCCTCTTTTACAGAGAGAGAAATGAAGTCTAGCAAGGAAGCTTGATTGTTAAAGGTCACAGTGATTTGAGTGGCACTTGGCACCTGGTCTATCTCATGCTCCTGAAGAAGAATTTCTTCAAGGGAGATAAAGTTGCAGCTTCTGGCTTTAATGCCTACCTCCCACTAACTGCATCTCTGAGTGTTATAATTGCTCTATTCTTACAAATACAGTTCAGCAGGGAATCACCATTATGTATCCACCTATTTGCTGTTTTATATACATAAGCAATCTAACATTACCATTCCACTCCTATGTTTAGGGATTTCAGTGGCAAGGCTTAAAACAATATTATAGATAAAAGAACATGCCTGAAATTTTAACTCACTATTAGCACATATTGTTAATATCATATTTGAAAGAAATCCCAGTAGTCAGTGGTATATTTGTGGGAATGGTGTGAGGTAGAGGAACAGAAAGAAAGTGACTAGTGGGAAATGAAGAAACAGGCTAAAATACATCAAATCCTTTTGATGTTATTTTCCTACTACCTTTTTAGAATTCCAAAGTAGAAAGGCCACTGCATACCATCTTCCCAAGCTCTTCTTGGAGTCATAAATCTACTAAAATCATTCCCAATAATTTGTTAGTTAACCACTATTGCACAATTAAGGTACGGGGAGTGATAATGAGCTAAAGCTGGGTTGTTTGACAGATGCATTTCGTAATGACCAATTCCTGAAACATTGCAGTTTCAAACAGAGAAGAGTTTTTTGCCAGTTCATAGCAAGGAGAACAGATGGCTTAATGGCCTAAAATGAGTCCCTCTAAATTGGAGTAATTCTGATAGTTTTATAGTATCCAAAGACAGGCAAATTTAAGTTAACGAATAATTTGGGTGGGGCTGTCTCTGGTTCCTTCATTAATAAACATTAAGGGACTATCTAGTAATCATAAGACTTGAAATTTGTAAAGCAGGATGGGGGTTTCAAAAGGGGGCTAGTCACAAGGTTTTTACAGTCACAAGATAAATGTTATATAGTTGTTCAATCATTATCAGCGATCAGGCATCTGGATTCTAGTTCAGCAAGTTTCAGTAATTCCAAGTATGTACTTTTGTGTATTCTACAATATACTAAAAAGTGAAAAGGCATCTATGTAATGAGTCAGTAATCATACTCCTGTGCTCATTGTTAACCCTCAGTTACAGAAGCACAATATCAAATCAGTTAGTTCAATATTTAGTCATTCATTTATAGGGCTTAAAATTTCCCTACCTTTATGTCACACCCGCTAAGGCTAATAAAACGGAACAATATGGAAATCAAATCAGTTTTTAGACTCATTAATATATGATGTCACAAAGGAGATGATTTAATTAGATGCCATGTTTCCAAGTTCTGAATTAGCGGCAGTCCCCTGCAATTGTTTGGACTTTAATATTTTAATGTCAAACACAGTATTCTGCAATGCTACTGCTCATAAGACATGTTATGGGTTAATTGAGAAAATATGGGAGAGGACAAAACCTTTAAAGCTATTTGTCTAAACAAGCATTCTCCACAGGCTTTTTCTACTCTGATACTTTCCCCTAACAAGTTCCTGTATACCTTAAAGAAATGCCAAATTGAAAATCAGAGGGGATCTTTGGCTTTACTCTCATTCTGAAATGTTTCACACAGAGCATTTTACAACACAAATATCAAAGCTAAATACTTTTAGTTTGTTCAATTATAATATATAATTAGGAATATTCTTGAGTTTTCTATGACCCTTCTAATATATGGCCATATTCATGTTTTCTCCTGAAGGTGATTCAGTGCTTCTGGTCATCAGAAAAGTATAAAAGAGCCAGATAAATTAGGCAAGTATTTAAAAATTACATTGTTGAATTCTTTTTATTCAATTAATTAATAATTAATATGCATTTTTTCATACGTCCATAGCCTTCAGTAACCACAACCGGTACATGCATTTTTTTTTACAGATTATAAGCTATATAATCAAGGCACATATATACCCTCAGTTAATTTTGTTTTGGCAAGGCTGTAATGAGCAATTAAAATATTACTGAGGTTTTGATTTGATTTTATCAATTATTTGTTTATTTTCCATTTTGTGTCCCAGACATGGTGCAGAATCTGTGGATAAAAGACATGAAACACTCCAATCTTGAGCACAAACTGTTCACCATCCCATATTGAAGTAAATGATTTAGTAAACAGAATAATATTTTTTAAATGCCCTGAGGAGAGGGCTGTTTGTGAATACCAAAGGAGTATTTTTCCCTGGCTGAGAATGGGAAAGAAGGGAAGGAAAGCTTTCTGGATGAAGTGATGGAGGAATTAAGAATTACCATTCAAGGATGTGCTGTCCTGAGGCCCTTCCCTTTGTTCATTTTTTATTTCTATTTATTTTTATTTTATTTTGCAAAGAAGATTTAGATTACATAAAAGTTACATTGAAAATATTGGGGATTCCCATATACCACACCCTCTCCCTCTCCCCCACTTTCCCACATTAACAACATCTTTCATTAGTGTGATACATTTGTTACAACTGATAAACACATATTGAAGCATTGCTACTAACCATGGTCTATCATTTACATTATTGTTTTTTTTTATTTAAAAAAAAAATTTTAAAGATACTTATATTACATAAATGTTATACAAAAAATATAGGGATTAGCATATGCCCAACCTCCCACACCTCCCAAAACCTCCCACATAAACAGCCTTCATTAGTGTGGCACATTCATTGCAATTTATAAACACATCCTGGGGATTTGCCATTAAGCATGGACCATAGTTCACATTGTAGACCACACTGTCTCCCACATGGTTCTGCATGTTATATGATGGTACAAAATGGCCTATATCTGTCGTTGCAATGTCACTCAGGACTATTCCCACATCCCGAAACCCCCCCCCTGCTTTTTCCCTCTCCCTGCCCCCAGAGCCTCCAGTGGCCACTGGCTCCACATCAATGTTGTAATTTTCCCATTGCTTGAATCACAATATGTATATAGTAGAATACAAGTAAGTCTACTCTAGTCCATAGCTCTTCCCCCCATCCTGAGGAGTCTGTGATGGTGATGTCCACTCCATCTCCAATTGAGAGGGGACTTATATCCCATGGGGAAGATGGTTGGGATTATTCTGCCTTAGCTGCAGACTCTCTCCATTCCCTGGGATGGCCGTTATCCATCATCATCTCATTGCCAGTTGTCCTGAGTGAGTCCAATGAGCTGTAGAGTAGGAGTTGCAGTTCCACCGAGGTTCCAGGCACATGGATAGCACAAAGACTCAAGCCTCTGGAAATATACCTACAAACTTTAGCACCAAGTATAGGTTTGAATAGAAGGGACAGATGATCCATGTGCAGGGAAGACCAAGTTGAGTCCAACTCTGTCACTCTCAGAAGCACAAACTCCAAAGTAGGGCCCACTGGCAAGGCACCAAACTCCAGAGCTATCTGCCCTGTAATAGGACCTGGGTGTCTCCAGAGCCCTCAGGAGCCCCACTATTTAGGGTGATATCCACTTTGGAATTCTAAGAGATTCTACTGAGATGTGCGTAAGCGTTACCTCTGGGATGACCTCCTGACATATTTTGAAGTCTCTTCACCATATAAACTCATTTGTCTTTACCTTTTCCCCCTTTTATTTGAGTTCTTTTTCCAGTTACATTGCCAGTTGGCACTTGGTAACAATCCCTCTGTGCCAGGGAGGCTAATCTCTGGGAGGAGGGTAATGCATTCATGTGCTGAGTTTGGCTTAGAGAGAGGCCACATTTGAGCAACAAGGAGGATCTCAGGAAACAACCCTTAGGCACCCCATAACAACAGGCTAAGTTTCAATTTCAAGAGCAAAGACTCATAAGGCTAGTCATCAATATCAAGGGTCCATCAGTGGATCATCCTCCTTTGCCAGTCACTGCTCCTGCGCTTGGGGGACTGTTGTTGCTCCCTTAGGGAAGGTGGCAGAGCTCTACAGGATGGGAATTCAGTATTCTCTCATTTATTGAGTGATCCACCCTCTGTGACCATGTCCCATGAACATTTGAACATTTTTATATACCTTATATTTATGCTCAGGTGAACTACTTCCCATACATCCTAATCCCTGACACTTCACACCAATGATCCTCCCCTGCCCCTGTTGTAACCCTTCTGTGATTCAAAGCTTCTTCAAAGATGAAGCCTATATATGCTATGACCATAAAAAAAAAAAAAAAGATGAAGCCATTAAAATAGTTGAATACAATTAATAGGAAAATGAAATGATAATGAAAAGTTTAAATGTAAGAGATAATATGCATATTTTTATCCAAAAATAAAATAAAAGATTAGGATATTAAAAAAGTGAAAAATATTAAAAATTTTTCTTTCCATTTTGCCTTTCATCACTGTAATATCTGGTGTCCAGTCTGTACCATGGCACTTTCCCCTTCTCACTCCCCATTGTCTCATTATTTTTCATTTTGTTTTAAAAGAAGTTTTAGGTCACAGCAACGTTACACACACAGAATACAGGAGACTCTCATATTTCCAACATCCTCCCCCTTTCCTCCCTCCCATATTAATATCTTTTTATGTGTGGATGGTAGCATTGTTATAACTGATATACAAATGGTGAAACATAGCTACTAAACATGTCAATAGTTTACACTATGGTTTACATTTTAGACCATATACTTTTATAAATTTTGATGATATTTACCATGTCCTGTGTCCATCACTGTATGGTAATGAAGAACATTTCCACTGACCACTAAATACCCCCTGTTTGATCTGTTCAATTCTTCCTACCCTATGCTCCCCAGGGCCACAATGACCCACTGGCTTGACTGGTTGGATGACAAGATTCATAGTTACATGCAACAAGAGGTCTTGACATACTGGTTTGTCCTCCCCTATTAGGAATCGCCCTTGCTCTTGAGAGACTCCTGTGTGTCTATTTCTGAAGAAATCGGTCCTCCCAAAGATGGGAGTCCAACTCTTTCCTGCTCATTATTTGGGTCTCCACCCACTAATACAACACATTCCCCCTTTTGTTCTTTATAAACTAAGCTTTTTTGACCTTATTTCTTCTTTAAAGGCAAGGTGTAAGACCTCTTCAAGTCCTCTAATTACCAGTCCTACTGACTATAATCATTTCCTCTCTCTAAGTTAAATCATTTCTTATCATTTAGGTCTGAGACAGAATTTCTCCTTTCAGGATTCATCATGAAATGCTAAGCACCTAAATGTACAACATAGATTTAGTAAACATTCTGTATTAGTCACCCAAAGGGGTGCTGATGCAAAATAACAGAAATCGGTATGTCTTTATAAAGGGTATTTATTTAGGGTAGAAGCTTACAGTTACCAGGTCATAAAGCATAAGTTTTTTCATTCACCAAATTCAATTGCCATGTGTTGGAGCAAGACAGCTGCCAACATTTGCCAGGGTTCAGTCTTCTTGGATTCCTCTCTTCCCGGGGCTCCATTTCTTCCTGGGCCTAGCTCCTCTGTTTCCTCCACAAGGTCAGCTGTAGACTATGAGACTTTCTAGGCTTTGCCTCTCTCCACAAGGCCAGCTTAGAACTGTCAGGTGAATGGCTTATGTCGGTTCTTGGGCCTTCTCACCTTCCTCATCAGAACTCCAACATCAAAACTATTCCAACTCAGTCCTTTGCCATGTCTTTTTATCTTTGAGACCCCACCCTCCAATGGGTGGGCCTCAACACCCTACTGATGTGGCCCAGTCAACTCCCTAATCATAACTTAATCATGCTCAGATTAATAGACCAGTTCATAAGCATAATCTAATATATATTTTTGGAATTCATAACTACATCAAACTGCCATACTGCTACACAATCAATGTGTCTTAGACTATTTGAAATAGTATAAAAATGAAAATGAATAAATTAGACACAATGAGAAACATAAGTTAATATCAACAAAGAAGAAGTACTATATATAAATTTAGGATTTCTAATGCAATGTATACATTTAGAAAAGTGAAAATTTTGCTATGAGTGGAAATTAGTACAATCTTTTTTTTTGAAATGAGTATTTTAGGCAACTTATTTGTCATTTAATATATAATAAAACAAAAACCACAGCTATATATACACACATATAAATGTTATTAATATAAATATTTAAAACGACCATTTATTTTTCATTCTTTCCATGGCCTCTTTCACATCTTTGTTCTGTAAGCTATAAATCAAAGGATTTAACATGGGAATCACAAGGGTGTAAAACAATGAGGTCATTTTGTCTTGATCTAAGGAGTAAGAAGAACTGGGCTGGAAATACATGAAAAGCATGGTTCCTTGGAAAATTGCAACAGCAGTCAAGTGAGATGTGCAGGTGGAGAAAGCTTTGAATCTCCCTTCATCTGAGTGGATCTTTAAAACTGATAGGATAATATAACAATAAGACACTAAAACTGCTGATATGGTACTCAGTTCAATGAAACCAAAAAGGCTAAATATCATTAATTCATTGACCTTGGTATCTGAGCAAGATAGCAACAGAAGAGGGGGCATATCACAGAAGAAGTGATTAATCTCATTTGACCCACAGAAGCATAAGCAGACTGCAAATGTCGTATGTGTCAGAGCATCCATCATTCCCACCAGGTAAACCCCAGCCATCAGCATGGAGCACACCCTGCTGGACATGCTGACTGTATAGAGCAAGGGGTTGCTAATGGCCTTGTACCTATCAAAGGCCATGACCACCAGCAGGAGACACTCAGAATCTACAAAGATACATAAGATGAAGAATTGCAGAGCATAAGCAAAAAAGGAATTGATTTGTTTTTGGCAAAGAGCTCCACCAGCATCTTGGGCCCAATTGCTGTGGAATAGCAGAGGTCACAGAAGGAGAGGTGGCTGAGGAAAAAGTACATTGGAGTGTGAAGCTGGGAATCCAATCTAATTAAAATGATCATTCCGAGGTTTGCGAGAATATTAATGAGATAAACAACTAGAAGTGTGGTGAATAGGGTCTCTTTGATCTCAGAGTTAGCAGAAATTCCCAAGAAAATGAATTC
>JAKSZT010000384.1:0-14165 GCA_026826555.1 Tolypeutes matacus
TCCCATATATTTCAGGTACTCTGCACATTCTTGATAATAAGTCTACTCTGACTTCAGCAGTTGGGATTAAAACTGTGAACCTTCAACAAAATTCCTATATTGGGGGCTTTTCAATCTCATAAAGTTCAAGTAGGATATTGGTTGTCCAGTCTAACATGGTCTCTTGTACACACATTTTATTTTCTTCCTATAATATCACTTACAAAATCAGTGGAGGTCCTGTTTTCTTTGTATTTCTAGCCTTAAAATCTCATCCTTGGAATGTTGTAAACAACTGCTTGAATGAACACCTGTGCAAATATGCAATTATGAACGCATGTGCACATACAGAAACACATGCCTTCTCAAAGAAACACAAATATGTACAGGCACTGCAAAATACCTGATCATTTAGGAAAAAATGGTTCTTCCAACAATACAAAAATCATGGGTACAGATATTTAAACTCTTCTGACATATTTACCTAATTTAAATGTCACATAATAAAACTGATTCACAGTATTAATAAAACAACATTTAAACCGTTTTGGAGATAATTTGTTTTTAGAGCTTTACCCAATAACAAATGGATATATAATTTGTTATATATATATAATATGTAATATATATATAATATGTATGAATTTCAAATGTTCCCTTTCAAATGTTTAATTCAATCACTCAATACAGGTTTGGGTGCAAAAAAAAAAAAAAAAAAGGTTTAAGTTTACTGGGAAATTTGTAGGAAATTATTTAGGGCTTGAAGATGGTTGTATTAAATTCTCAGGTATAATAAAGTCTGGTCTTGGATTGTGCAGTCTACTATTCCAGGCCATCAAACATTGTGATGGCTCTTTTATCAAGAAGGAATACTATTTTCCTCTCAATTCTTACTGTTATTTATTCCTTTACTGGATTATTCCAAATTCTCTATAATCATTTTATTGCTTCATGAGAATTTTAAATTCTTCAGTTCATTGTATATATTATGAGTAAATCTCAGGTTTCTAATTGTTTCCCAGAACCAAAATAATTATGTAACTAATAATTTTATTCCTTTCTTGAATAAGTAACTATCTGGAATGATGCAACTTGATCTGTACCATCCCCTGACTAATGTCTCACAAAATTTCACTGCCCTCATGATTAGCTTCAACAAAATATGAACAATGAAGTAAATAGGAGTATATAATAACTCAAATTCCACCATTCACTCAACAAAAATTTAAAGATTTTTTTCTAATATGTTATGACCTCAGTCACCTCAGAATTGCACTTGTGTAAAAAAAAATTGTAGGCAGTAAATAAGAAGGAAATAATTCTTATTTGAAGGTTTGAAGGTATCATAATCTCTGCCACACACATTTGTGTCCCTACATAGAACTCATCTGAGACAGGAGAGCTGAACTGAAACTAATGTGTCACTTAGGGTTATGAATCCATGGGTTCCAAATTCATTTAATGTGTTTCATGTTTGCTGCAGAATTCAGAAATTGAGTTTGCCACTAAGATATTAAATTCATAAGAATCAGAGATGTTTGCTGGTATTGAATTTTACTAGATGTTAAAAGGATGCAGGCTACTGGGTTTAAGCAGATCATACACATGTATCTGCTAATTCCAATACTTTTCCCATAATCAACATAGAGAAGATCAGTACAGCCTTCTAAATACATTCCATAGATAAGAATTTCAATTATCTTTTCACTAAAAACCACAATCAGGAGAACTCATTAGAATATTTTTTTAAAAAGCCTAGGCCCAATTTTTTCTCCCTACATGTGTCTCCAATTATCCACAGAACCAACTGATAAATATTTTTCTCAGCCACTCATTGGAGTGGGCAGATACAGATTGGTAGGTATTTTTGATTTCAGAGTATGGTATTTATTCCCTTTATGCTCAACTAAACAGATAAAAGTTGAGTCAAGAACATTGCATATATTATTAGAAAAGCCCTTAGAACATTGATAAAGATGCTTGTGTCCCAATGACACAAAACATTACTAATCAGGTAAAATAAACTATCATAATATTGTTTCGCCTATTCATAGGTGAAAAAGGAGTTGTATTGGTTAGAACTTGAAAAACATGTTCTTAAATCTAATCCATTCCTGCAGGTGTGAACCCATTGTATGTATGACTTTTTGATGAAGTTGCTTCATTTAAAATATGTGTGTGGACCAGCCCAATCTAGATGAGTCTTAATCCAATTCTTGTCCTTTCTATGTGGAATGGAATCAGGCATGAGAGAGAGAAAACTGAAGGAGGGAAGAAGCTGATATCAGAAGAGTAAGGAGACACTAGAAAAAAACCATCATGTGCCTTGCAATGTGACAAGATGAGGACCTCAGAATCCCTGGCAGACAGGCACAGAATGTTAAGAGTCTTTGGGGATAAAACCTTCCCTTGATGATGCCTTAATTTGAACATTGTTTAAGTTTCAAAAATATGTTAAGAAATGCTATTGTTTAAACTGAACCATTGCATTGATATTTGCATGAGCAGTCTAGGAAATTAAGAAAGATTTTGGTACCAGACAGTGAGGTATTCCTATTGCAAATATCAAAATGTGGAAATAATTTTGGAGTTTTGTAATGGGTAGAGGCTGGAAGAAATGTGAGGTGATTGATATAAATTTTTAGCTTTCTTTGAAAAGACTGAGGGTAGAAATATGGATGATAAAGGTACTTCTGATGAAGAGGTAGAAGGCAATGGTGACTGTGTTATTGATAACTGGAGGAAAGGTGATCCTTGTTTTATAGTGACAGAGAACTTTTCAAAATTGTGTTCTGATGTGGAATGTAAGGAAGAACTTGAAAGTGATGAACTTTGGTATTTTGCAAGGGATATTTACAAGTGAAATTTGAAAGTGCAATCTGGTTTGCCCTTGCAGATTTTAGTGAAATGAAAGAAGAAAGGGGTAATCTGAGAACTAAACACTTAAGGACAAAAAACAAAACAAAACAAAACAAAACCCAGAAAACCATGATTTGGAAAATTATGTTTCCAGAAAATGAATCCCCAGAGAATAGTGCTCCATGTGAGGGTTTAACTGAACATGGAACCAGTCAGCAATTTCTGTGGAAGTCAGAATTGGAAATTCAGTTATCTAGGAAGAATCTGTGGAAGGTATTTTGTCTGATGGTTTGGATCCCTGTGAACTACATGCAAAATGACAAGTTTTTTTCCACAATTGCTATAAACAGAACTACTGCCAGCCTTTAAAATGGGACATAAAATGGACAGATTGAAAGAAAAATCACTTCAAGGTCAGAACCATAGAAGATGAGGCTGGACTGAAGACATCTTGGGTGAAGAGTGTGGATCCACCCATGTGTATAGAAAGGGTGAGTCTGCCCCAGCACTTGGATAGGGATTGCCTTCCACCACATTGTTCAGGAAGAGTGCTGCCACCCCAGTACTTGGAGAGGATAGAGCCTTTGGGCCTCGAGTGTTGGAGAGTCTGCCCACCACCTCAATGCTCTGAGAGGGTGATTCCTCTTCCCTGGACATTCATTGAGAACCTTTCCACCATCCTGATGCTAGGAGAGGGTGGAGCATTCATCCCAGTTTTCAAGGAGAGCATGGTTGCTGGACAATCTATCAGAATGGGTTGGGCTGCCACTTCCTCAATGAAGGGGTTCCAAATATCATTTCATAAATGATATTTGGAAATGTTTGTATGTATTGTGAGAATTTTGATTTTTACCCACAATAAAAATAAATTAAAAAAATAAAAAAAATAAAATAAAAGTCACAGAAGGATTTCAAAAAAAAAAAAATGTTTGGGACTCATGACTTCCATTTTCCCTCCAATTTTTCCCATTGGGAATAAATCTTTATGCTATGCCTGTCCCTCCATTGGAAACATAATTTGTTCTCTAGGTATCACAGATCCACAGACAGAGGAGAATTTTACCCCAAGACAGACCATATCTATAACTGATTTTGATCAAACTTTGTACCAAGCATTTTTAAAAAATGATTTAAGGTTGTTGTTTTTTTATTAAATATTATGATGGAATTAATGCATTTGTTTGTAGAAAGAACATGTGTTTTGGGGATCCAGAGTGATCTGTGATGGTTTGAAGCTCTGTTTATCCCTGAAGAACGTGTTCTCATATCTAATCCATTCCAGTAGGTGTGAACTCATTGTAAATAGGGCCTTCTGATGAGGTTATGTCAATTAAGGTATGTGTAGCCCAGTCCAATCAGGATGGGTCTTAATTGTATTACAAGTGTCCTTAACAAGTAGAATGAATTCTGACACGAGAGAGAGCAAGCCACAGGAGACAAAAAGCTAGTCTTGAAAGGCAAGTGAGAGTATAGGATATACTGCCAAGAACCCTGACTTTGGAGAAACTAAAGTCCCAGGATCTGTGACAGACAACTCTAGGAAATCACAATCTTTAGGAAGAAAGCATTGCCTTGATGCTAACTTTCTTTTAGTTTCGAAATTGTAAGCACATGCATTACCATTGTTTAAGATGAACTATTGCATTAGTATTTGCTTGTACAGCCTAGAAAACAAAAACTTTTAGTTTGATAAATAAGTTATTTCCACATGAAGAATTTGAAACTAACATTTGTTACTTAAGCTAGTTTTGGAGGAAAACATTAATATTACCAAAATAGTCTCTGTGTATTATTACATTAGTATGTTAAAACAAATAATATTTACATGAGTTTATGAGATTTGGGTGTTATTCTAGAATTCCACTATGCAAAGGATATTGCATTTTACTCTATTTTTTAAATATCAAACCAATTTGATTTTGAATACTCCAAGTTTATGTCAGGATGGTGGAAATTGGTTTGCTGTTATAGTTGGGACTCAACATTCTAATTTAGTGAACAACTCTCTCTGGGTTCCACAATTCTTTTTAATCAAATAAGTTGTTCTTTGAATTTATCATTATTTCCTGTTCTCTAATCAAGTAGATATTTGCCAAGGCTGGGAGTGTCAACTTGCCACATATTTGAGAAAACACCTTCTCTCATTTCAGGTTGCTGCAAGGAGTAGGTTGTTTGCATTTACCACTGGAGCAAAATAGTTTTCATCCCTACCACCTACATGATGAATTCACTTTCTTTGATTAAAATATTGAGACATATTTTACATACAGAAGATTGCAAAAATTATATCAACACAGCTGGATGCATTTTCATACACTTCACAGACTCACGTTACCAGCATCCAGTTCAAAAATCAAATCAGAGCCACAAAACACCCAGAAGCCCTTCACATGTCTCCTTTTAGTTCCAATTCCTAAGCTACATGCCATGATATCATTAGGGAGTAATTAACTTGTGTTTTTTCTTTATATAAAATAAATGCCATCTTGCAATATGTACTCTTTTGTGTCCAGTTTATTTTGTTCAATATTATTTATAAGATCATTCATATTTTTTTTTATTGTGGGTAAAAATCAAAATTTTCACAATACATACCAACATTTGCAAAATGATATATAAATATATATGCATATATGTGCATTTGCTTACAAAAATGTTATTTATGTATATATATAAATATATTTTAAGAGGTGCTTAGATACCCAAAATATTACACGGAACCCACTTGGATTCCCATGTTGCCCACCTCCCACACCTTTGAATGTTGTTGTAGTTTGTACATTTGCATTGTTGTTCATAGTATTTATTTGTTTGACTATGCCAAAATGTAACACTTCTAGATCTCAAGGATGATGGAATAATTTCCATTTTCTGCTGAAAACATACAAGTAATATTTCTCCCTTCTCTGATTTCTCCTACATGTATGGCAACTCAAATGTGATACAATGATAATGAAGTTTAGGATTTTATTCAGTTTATTAAAAAAGAAATATACATATCATCATACTGGGATCCCATACATTACCCCACCACCAATACTTTGCATTATTCTGAAACATATGTAACAACCTAGGAAAGATCATCATCAAGATATTACTACTAACAATAGCCTGTATCTACTTTTGGTGTATTTTTTTTCCCAAAAAACACCAGTTATTAAAACTCTGTATCAGTATTATATATTTCATATAGTTATGGTTCATGTGAGAACATTCTCCTATTTGTTATGTAAACCAAAGTTTAGGTTCCACCACAGTATTCACTGTATTATACAATCCTATGTCTTGTACAATCCACTCAGAGTGTACACTAAGTGGCACTAATTTTTATGAGATTGTGAGATTTTATTTAGGATTGTGCTGTCATCTCCTCAGTCAATTTTAGAATATTTTCCTTACTCCAAAAGGAAAAATCCCATCCCTCTTTTATTTCCCTATTGACTCTTAAAATTGATATAATTTCCTCTTTGACATTACTGTAAAAATATTACAATATTACCATTAACTACTGCCCATAAATTACATTAGTTGTAATTTTTCCACATATCACCACATTTCTTAACAATTTTTAAAAGAAATATATTTTATATTTATACAGTTAATAACAATATCATTCACCACAGAAATCACTAACTCTACAGTCCCTAGATTTTCTTCCACCTTCCTTTCAATTGACATTTACATCCATAAACAATCCCTTTCAGTCACAATTACATGTATAAATCAGCAGTGTTAGCTATCCTCAATATAATGCATTACTATCAATTCTACACATTTCCACTTTTTAAACCTTATTAAAAATCTACATATATTAAGCATCATGTCCCATTCTCAATTCACATTCTATCCCCTATATCCTATACTCTAGAGTTTACCTCCAAGACTTTGCACCACATATTTAGTTTAAAATAGACAAAATAGATTTTAAATGCATAAATGTTATAATATATTAAGAAGGTCATTAATTATTAATAAAAGGGGAAATTCAACAAGAAGAAACAATTATAATAAGTATTTATGTACATAACCTTGGTGCTCCAAGATACATGAGGCAGAAATTGGCAAAATTGAAGGGACATATAGATATATTTACAATAACAGTTGGGGACATCAATACACCACTCTCAGCACTGTATAGAAAAGCTGGACAGAGGATAAATAAAGAAAGGGACAGCTTAAATAACATGAAAAGTGAGCTATACCTAATGGACATTTATAGAGCATTACCCCCCAAAACAACAGGAAATACATTCTTCTTAAGTCCTCATGGACCCTTCTCCATGATAGATCATATATGAGTCATAAGATGGTTCTCAATAAATTTAAAAACATTGAAATTAAACAGCACTCTCTTTGATCATACTGCAATTAATATGGAAAAAATAACAAGCATAAAAAGGAAAATCCTCAAATATATGAAGATTAAACAACACATTCTTAAATAATCAGTGAGTCAAAGAAGAAATTCCAGGAGAAATCTGTAAATATCTAGAGATGAATGAAAATAGAACACAACATATCAAAACCTATGGGATACAGCAAATGTAGAGCTGAGATGGAAACTTGTAGGCCTCAATGCTTACATAAAAATTTAAAACAGAAAAATCAAAGACCTAACTACACACCTGGAGGAACTAGAAAAAGAACACCTACTATTCCCAAACCAAGTCAAAGAAAAGAAATAATAAAAATCAGAGCAGAAATAAAAGAAATTGAGAGCAAAAATAAATAAATAAAACAAGAGAGAGAATCAACGAAACCAAAAGTTGGTTCTTCAAGTACATCAACAAAATCAACAAACCCTTAGCTAGACTGACAAAGAAAAAAAGGGAGAAGATGCAAATAAATAAAATAAATAATGACAAGGGGGCATCACCCTTCCACAGAAATAAGGGTAATCATAAGAGGATACTATGAACAAGTATATGCCAACAAACTAGACAATTTAGAGGAGATAGACAAATTCCTAGAAACACATGAAAGACCTACAGTGGCTCTAGAAGAAATAGAAGATCTCAACAAACCAATCACAAGAGATGGAAACAACCATCAAAAAATCTCCCAGAAATGAAAGGCCTAGGACCAGATGGCATCAGAGTGAATTTTACCAATCATTCAAAGATAATCTAATACCAATCTTGCTCAAGATCTTCCAAAAAATGAAAAGGAGGGAATTCTACCAAACTCATTCAATTAAGCCATCACCCTAATTCAAAATCCAAATAAAGATATACTTAAAAAAGGAAATTAAAGACCAATTACTCTAATGAATACAGATTCAAAAATCTTCAATGACATATTTGCTAAGTGAATCCAAAACCACATTTAGAAAATAATACACCATGATCAAATAGGTTTTTCCTGAGGTATGCAATTGTTTTTCAACAGAAGGAAATCAATTAGTATAATACATGACATAAATAACTTGAATAAAAATCACATGATCCTCTTGATTGATTCAGTAAAGATATATGACATAATTCACTTTCCTTTCTTGTTAAAAAAATATCCCAAAAATATAGAAGATGAGGAAACTTTCTCAATATGGTAAATTGCATAAAGGAAAAACCCACAGCTTCAAGAACTTTGAATTTATCATTTTGCATTAAGATTTTCCTTTTTTAGCTTTATATTTAAAGAAGAATTAGATTAAAAAAAACTTACATAAAACATATGGGTGGTCCCATGTAGACTATCCCCTCTCACATTTTCCTTTATTAATAATATCATTCATTATTGTGGTATATTTTTTACAATTGATGACCACATATTGAAACATTGCTACTAACCATGGTCTATAATTTACATTATGGTTTATACTTTGCACCAGATATCTATAAACATTTAGACAAAATGTATAATGGCATCTCTCTGTCATTGTAATATCATTCAGAACAATTCCAATGTCCCCAAAATGCCCCATGTTCCACCTATTCTTCCCAACCCCTCCCCTCAGAGCATCTGTTGTCCACAATCTTTATATCATTGTTGCAAGTTCTTGTTACTAGAATAATAATAAATTTACATTGGTCTGCTGTTGCATTCCCTCCTTATGTTTTGTCATTCATCAGTTTTGAGTATTAGGGGATGATGATGTCCATTCTGCTTTGAATTGAAAGGGAGCTTAGAACACATGGGGTAGATGGATGGAACTGTCTTGCTTGCAGTGGTAGATACTCTCTGTTTTTTGGGTTGGTCATTGTCCATCATTATTCTTTTGTTAGTTTTCCTGGGCAAGTCCAATGAACTGGAGAGTAGATGTTGGCTGCATTCTGCTAAGATTAAGGCCTCAATTGCCATATTAACAGCAGGAAGATTTAAGAATCTGGGAAATATATTGAATGGGTGTAGTACCAATTTAGGTTCAAATAAAAGGGGCAGATTCTTCTGTGTAGGGAAATAATAAATAAGTCTATCTCTGTTACCTTGGGGAAATAGATTGCCATATATTCTGAGTTTAGGCCCATTGATAGGATCCGAATTTCTGTGGTTGTGTGCATTGGCTATAGGTGTTCTCATGTCCCTAGAGCCCTCAGGAGCACCCCTGCTTGAGGCTTTGTTTACTGTGGCAGTGAAATCTGCCTTAGACGTGCATAAGCATAAACTCTGGGATGACCTCACAGTGTACTATGAAATCTCTTAGCCATAAAAACTCTTTTGTATTTAATTTTTACCCCTTACAGTCAATGTCTTTCTCCAAAAGCATCACTAGATGGTGTTTGGTAACAATGCTTCGGTCCCACGGAGGCCTGTCCCTTGGAATCATGTCCCACAGGGCTGAATGCAGGGAGTTTATATGCTTAGTTTGGCTTAGAAAGAGGCCACCTTTGTGTAACAAGAATGTTCAGAAGTTAACTCTTGGGCAATAGATATTATTAGACTAAGTTCCAAGTATACAAGAATAAGGTTCATAAATACAAGTATTAATATCAAGGACCTGGTGTATTGTTCTGTCTTCTTTCACTAGGCACTGCCTATATACTCTATAGATTCTCTATATACTTTAGAGAAAGTAGCTGGAATCTCCAGGATAGGAATTTTATTCATTGTTTGTTTTGTATTGTGTGGGTCTCCACTCATTGAGAAAACATCCCCATGACCACATGAACACATTCATTTTCCATAGAAGCATGTCCCATTTGTACCCTTTCCCACACATCCTCCCACCACTGATACACTGGACCAGTGATCCTCCCCTGCCTTAGTTGTAACTTTACTGTAGTCTAAAATTTCCTAAGAAACAAAAGCAAATAATTTCTTGCAATGTCTTATTCATCACTGTAAGGTCTGTTATCTTTTCTGTATATTGGCAATATCTTCTGTATGTTCACGGTGTATTGTTTCTTTCACTTTAACTTCAAAGAAACTTTAGGTTACAGAAAAGTCACATTGAATATATCGGGGATTCCCAAACCCCCAATACCCGCCCCCTCTCACATTTTCCACTATTAATAACATCTTCTACATGAGTATGGTACATTTGTTAATATTGAACAAATATTGAAGCATTGCTACTAACCATGGTCAATTTACACTTTGCAACTTACAATTTTATAGGTTTAGACAGAATATATAACGGTCTGTATCTGTCATTGAAAAATCATGCAGAACAATTCCAATGACCTAAAAACATCCTGTGTTCTACCACTTCCTACATCACCCTCCCCTCAGAAGTTATTTTAACCACTAAATTACAATTTTTCAAGAATAAGATTCATCATTACGTGCATTAATATTGAGGGCTTGACATATTGGATTGTTTTCTTTTATTAGGCACTGATTATGGGGTCAAGAGATTCTTGACCCTCTGAGAACATAGCAGGACTCCCAAGGATGGGAGTTTAATATTTTCTTCTTTATTGTACGGGTCTTCACCTACTGAGAATACATCCTAAGACAAGATGAACATGTTCGTATTCAATAGAAGCATGCCCCAGGTGCACCCTTTCCCACAGATCCCCGCACCACTGACACCCTGCACCAGTAACCCTCCCCTGCCATATTTGCAAAAAAAATATTCCTACAATTGTACTTTCAACCACAGACCTCAACCTCCCCAGATTTCACCTGTTCCTTCCTCCAGCCCTCACCTCAGTTCCATGGGTTGTCCAATCCATCCCCAACACTGCTTACCTTCACATTCCAGCACCATCAACCACATACACATCCCTGTACCACCTTCAACCTCATCCATGGCCAATCCTCCTCATTCCACCTTATCATTGTTTCTTCACAGATTAAGCATCAGCTCACCATTTTTTCCTGTTTACTTATCTTCAAAAAGAATCAATCTATATGTGTCTGAAAAATATGCTTAGATCATGTCAGTGAGGCCATGCAATATTTGTCCTTTAGTGATGTTATGTTCACTCAACACAACATTTCCAAGATTCAGCCATGTTGTCATAGGGGTCAATACTTCATTCTTTCTTACAGCTGTATTATATTGCATTGTATATATATACCACATTTTGCTTATCCATTCATTTGTTGATAGATACTGGGGTTGCTTCCAACTTTTGGCAAAAGTGAATAATGCCATTAAGAATATTGTTGTGCATATATTGGTTTGTGTCCCTGCTTTCAATTCTTCTGAGTATATACCTAGTTGTGGGATTGTGGATCATATGGCAATTCTATAGTTAGCTTCCTGAGGAAAGGCCAAACTGTCCTCCACAATAGCTACACCATTCTACATTCCCAGCAGTGGTGGATGAGTGTTTCCTTTCCTCCTCATCCTCTCCAACACGTGTGTTTTATGTTTTTTTTTTTTAAATATCTGTTTGTCTAATAGACATTATCTCATTGTAGTTTTGATTTGCATTTCCCAAATAGCTAGTGATGTTGAGGATATTTTCATGTGCTTATTAGCTATTAGTATTTCCATTTTGAAAAAATGTCTATTCAAATCTCTTGCCCATTTTTAAAGTGGGTTGTTTTTCTTATTTTTGAGATGTAGGATTGCCTTATATATGCTAGATATTAGGCCTTTATCAGATAAATGGTTCCCAAATATTTTCTCCCATTGAATAGGATGCCTTTTCACTCTCTTGAAAAATTCCTTTGAGGCACAAAAGATTTAATTTTGAGGAGGTAAAATTTATCTATCTTTTCTTTCATTGCTTTCCCTTTAGTTGTAAATTTTATGAAACCATTTTGTACTACCAGATCTCATAGATACTTCACTACAATATCTTCTAGTAACTTAATGGTTTGGTTCATATATTGATATATTTTATCTATTTTGAGTTACCTTTTGTACAGATTGTGAGATGGTGATCATCTCTCATTCATTTGGAAAAGGATATTCATTTCTCCCATGACCATTTGTTGAAGAGGCTATTCTGTCTCAACTGAGTGGGTTTGGTGGCCTTATTGAATGTTAGTTGGCTGTCTACATGTGGATCAATATTAGAACTCTCAATTTTGTTCCATTGGTATGTCTATCCTTTCTGTGAATATTATGCATTTTTGACCACTGCAGCTTTGTAGAATGTTTTAAAGACATGTATCATGAGTCCTCCAATTTTATTTTATTTTTGTCAATCCATTTTTGATTATCAGGGACCTTTTCCCTTTCAAATAAATTTCATAATTGGATTATCCCATTCAGTAAAAATGCTATTGTATTTTTATTAAGATTGCATTAAATTTGTAAATCAATTTGGATAGGACAGGTATTTTAAAGATATTTAGTCTTCCAATCTATGGACAAGGAATATTCTTCCATTTATTTAGGTTTTGTCAATTTTATTAATCTTCTCAAAGAAACACCTTTGGTTTTTTTAAAATTTTTCCAGTATTTTTATGATCAATTTCATTTAGTTCTGCTGTAATCTTTGTTATTTCCTTTTTATTTTTTTGCTTGCTTTGGAATTAGTATTTTTTTTTCTTTTTCTATTTCCTCCAGGTATATAGTTAGGTCTCTGATTTTAGCTCTTTATTGTTTTTTAATATAAACATTTATGGCTATAAAGTTTCCTCTCAGCACTGCTTTAGCTGAATCCCATAAGTTTTGATATGTTGTGTTCTAATTTTCACTCATTTTAAGGTAGATACTGATTACTTTTGTAATTTCCTCCTTGACCCAGTGATTGTCTAAGAGTGTGTTGTTTAAATTCCATAAATTTGTGACTATTTTGTTTTTCTGTCCCTTATTAATTTCCAGCTTCATTCACTCACAGTCAGTGAAATTACCTTGTATAATTTAAGTCTTTTAAAATTGATTGAGACATGTTCTGCAATCTAGCATGTTGTCTAACCTGGAGAATGATCCATGTGCACTCAAGACAAATGTATATCCTGCTGAGTTTGAGTGTATGGTTCTGTATATGTCTATTAGTTCTACTTCCTCTAATGTATTATACAAATTTCCTATTTCTTTATTAGCCCTCTTTCAAGATATTCTGTCAAATGGTGATAATGGTGTAGGAAAGTCCTCCACTATGATTGTAGAGGCATCTATTTCTCCCCTTAGTTTTGCCATTGTTTGCTTCTTGTATTTTGGGGCACCTGACTAGGAGTATAAATATTTATGATTGTAAATTTTCTAGATATGTTACAACTTTAATTAATATATAGTGTTCTTTGTCTCTTACAATACCTTTGCATTTAATATCTAGTTTGTACAGTATTCGTATGGCTACTTCTGCACTTTATTCATTATTTTTGCACATAAACTCATTTTCCAACCTTACACAATCAAACTCCTTGTGTCCCTGCATTAACGGTGCATTTCTTGTTGACTACATATAGATGGGTCTTATTTCTTTATTCTTTCTGTCAGTCTATGTCTTTTTAAATAATTTTTTTTTTTATTTTAAGGAGTTTTAGGTTACATAAATGTTACATCAAAACATAGGGGATTCCAATATAGCCCAGTCCCTACACCTCCCACATGTTCCATCATTAACAAGTTCTTTCTTTAGTGTTGTAGATTTGTTACACTTGATGACCACATTTTGAAGCATTGATAATAACCATGGTCTATAGTTTACATTACATTTTGCATATTACATCACACAATTTTATAGGTTTTGACAAAATGTATAATGGCCCATATCCATCATTGCAATATCATGCCCAATGATTCCCATGTCTCAAATATGCCCCAAGTTACACTTATTGATCCCTCTCCTTTCCCTCAAAACCTCTTGTGATCACTGTCTTTACAGCAATATAACAGGTTCTTCAATTACTAAAATAATAATAATTCTAATTTAGTCTGATGAACTGAGGCATAGGTGTTGTCTGCTGAGATTCAGGGCTCACCGGGCATATGAACAGACCAAAGATTTAAGTCTCTGGTACATATATTTAATGAATCT
>JAKSZT010000386.1:0-20272 GCA_026826555.1 Tolypeutes matacus
GGAGACCAGACAGTGTACTACATATTATATGATTCCATTTATATAAAATGTAAATATAAATCAATTTATAAATATGAAATTAGATTAGTGGTTATGTAAGGCTAAGAAAGGACTGCTAAGGGGTGTGGAGTCTTTCTTTTTGGATTAATGAAATTGTTCTAAAAATACTGAGATGAATGTACAACATTGTGATTATACTAAAAGCCATTGATTATACACTTTGGATAGATCATATGGCATATATAGAGATCTCAAAAAATTGCTTAATAAGCAATTAAATAATTGTGCAAGAATAGCCAGAAATAGCAGCTATGTACAGCAGGGAAACAGAAAGATTGAGAGGTGGGGAATTTTCTTATTTATCTGTTTTTGGTTTATTATTTTTGAAATAATGAAAATGCCTTACTGATTGAAGTGATAAACACACAATTATGTGATTATATCAAATACCACTGATTGTACACTTTGGATAAATTGCATGCTTTATTAATATTTATCAATAAAATTGATTTGTTTTAAAAATAAGTACTTTGGGAACTTTGCTTCCCTAAGTCCTTGAGTTGCACTGACTTCTTGGATTCTCAGCTTCCCAAAGGAGCCCTACTTGCATTAGAGATCTGACTTCTGGTTGTTACCCATGATGATTAATTTAGGTGTATACTCAGGAGGCACAAATTTGAGGATGACCTACATGGTAATTATTAGATATCAAGTCCCAAGACCTTTGTTCAAATACTTCATCAACAGAATTTCTGTGGCGTTCCAAAACTTTAAAGCACCATCTCATTATTCCAGCCATTAAATATTTATGGTTTCCCTCACTATTATGAATCCATCCTGTTTAGTGTTTTCATTATGCCAGGGGAAGACGGGGAGGGATGACTCTATGCTCTGATTGCAAGTTGTTTACATGACTGGAACTGAGATACACAGTCATATGAGAAAAATCTTATGTGTCCCATAAGAAGATAACATTTGTCAGTGACTCACACAGTTTATTTAGAAAATCAAAATATACTTTCAGATATTTTAAATTAAGTGTCCATTGGAACATATAGAACTCAATGATACCTGAACTATGAGGATAGTGAGGCTAGACTGTTTCAGATTGTTGATTCACCAGGTTTCAGTCTCCATAAGGCAGAATCAGTGAAAAGATATTTTTATTAGATCATTGAAATATTTTCACACTGGTGGAAAATAAATCTCATTGCTCAAGTTCTGCTAAAAATATATTAGCAAAGTAATTTTCATGTGAAGTATAGACTAACAATAGGAAAAATAAACAAAAATTTACCCTTTATAGCAGTTATGAGGTTTGAATCAGTTTCAAGAAGCTTATCTTTCAGTTTTATATTTTATTTAGATATTTACATTACTGTTCTAAATACACAAATGTTAATCTCAAATGTCTCTTGCTTCCATACATAATTATTACATTTCCCTTCTAGGAAATCAAAAAACTGGAATTAAAGCAAATTCTAATTATTAATGGTATTCCAAAACACCATTAATAGGAATTGTTTTTAGTTACACCATGCTTACTTGCTTTATAAGCTGTGCCTCCACTAGGGAAAGCAGGTTTATGTTGACACAGGAACACTGTCAATCACAAAGATGGCTAGAAGAATAAGTCTCAAAATAGCATACAAATATAACTGAATTATTTAAATCATCTTTTTCAGTTTCTCTTTTAGACATTGTGTTATTCACCCCATTTTAATCACCTCTAATTGATAAAATGATTTGTTACTACTATTTTATATGAAGTCTTTATTTATCCTTCTACATTTTTTTACTCTACTCATGATTTCTTCTGCAGTGTTTTTAATCTTCACCCTTCAAGTAAAATCTAGCTTTTATTCTAATTCCCTTGCTTTAGGTAGCTGTTATTCTCTGGGGTAAACTTTATACTCTGTTGGTATGTTCTAATGTGGGTACAATAGCTGTTAAATATAGAAAAAATTCCATATTAGACTGAAAA
Source organism: Tolypeutes matacus (assembly GCA_026826555.1). NCBI lineage: Eukaryota > Metazoa > Chordata > Mammalia > Cingulata > Chlamyphoridae > Tolypeutes > Tolypeutes matacus. Next base: position 1,985 of record JAKSZT010000386.1, read on the forward strand.
GCATTGCAACCACTTAAAATGTTGCTTAAGTTCCTGACTCTGCACCACCACCAGCATCTGGACTACATTATCCAGAGTATTTGCTCCATGCTGCTTTCATCGTCCATTCTCATTGTCAGGGTCCTTGCCAGTCAATCCTCCAGATGTTCTGCCTCCTGACACAAATGTTGACTCACACAAAAACAACAGTAGGCTTTGCTGAGTGGATATTGAGTGTTACCAACCCATATCTCTGTGGTGGCCAATCCATCAAGCCATCAGACAACCATTGCTGCTCCTGGGTTCTGATTATTGCCCATGGAGATATCCTCTGGACAGAGGTATTCTCAGGCCTGAACCCCAGAAGAGTAGATGACAATCTTACAGGGGAGTAAACAAAAAGCTTGACAAATATATCATGCAATTTTGTCAATAATGCAGTTGTCTATGGTCTCCCAGATTAATCTTTATGGACCACTTGTAAGAAATACAACCTCCACAGAACATGGGCTCTGAGAGAGAGATTTAGACATCTAGAGTAGAGATGCATACATTGATGGACTTGCTCCAGGTAGGAACTGACTAGGTGCTATGGAATCTGCTGACATATGTGACACTGCTAGTGAAAAGAAAGGCTAGGGATAGAAATGACCGTTAACCATGACTTGGGGCAAGGGATGCATATGCTTGTTTTAACTGAGAACGTAGGATTAATTTCTACTTAATGAGGGAAGTTCATTAAAAGCCAACAGTTTGGGGACTGACAAGAGTAAGATGTTGAGGATGAAGCTCCAAAATCCTGTTCTCCCAAATAAACTTTGAAAAACAAGCTTAAAGTGTCAGAACCAAATTTCTCAGAACTCCAGAAAACAGTGTAAAGTTTTTATCAACCAAGAAAAAGCTAAATCAAGAAAAATGCAATGTGAAAAGAGTAGGGAGCTCATTTTGGCAGCCCATATACTAAAATTTGAATGATACAGAGAAAATTATCATGATCCACGCTCAAGGATGATACCCAAATTTGTGAAGTGTTTCATATTTTCAGTCCTGACAGCAGCAAGGGAAAAGAGATCTATCACATACAACAGAAACTCATAAGATTAAGTGCTGATTTCTCATTTGAAACTTTTGAAGTGAGAAGGGAGTGGTATGACATATTTAAGGTACAAAAAGAAAAAATGTCAGCTAAGAATTCTGTATCCAGAAAAAATGTCCCTCAAAAATGCAGAAGACATTAAAATGAAACACAGATAAATGGAAATTGAGAGAATTCATCAAAAGGAGACCTGGCCTATAGAAAATACTAAAGGAAGTACTAGAGCCTGAAAGGAAAAAAATGGGAGAGCAAGGTTTTGGGGAGAGTTTAGACATGAAGATTAGTACTAATGGTAACTACAAGAGTACAAAGAGAAACAAAAATAAGATATGACATAAAAAAGCCTGAAGATAATATGAATGGAGTAACTACTGCCTTTACAGTAATAATATTGAACATTAATATATTAAAATCCCCCATTTAGAGATAAAAATAGGCAAAATGGACAAAAAATATGATCCTACTACATGGTGTCTACAAGAGACTCACCATAGACCCAAGAGCACAAATAAGTTATAAGTGAAAGATTGGAAGATGATATTCCATGCAAACTGTAATCACAAAGAACAGGAGTAGCTATACTACTATCAGACTAAACAGACTTTACATGCAATTTTAAGATAATATATAGTCCTTTATATCTTAAAATTGCATGTAAAGTCTGTTTATATATATATATATATGGAGCAATCTACCAAGAAGAAAGATCACAAATAATCGTGCACCTAACCGGAGTGCCTGAAAATACATGAGGCAAAAACTGACAAAACTGAGGGGAGATGTTGATGTCTGTAAGATCATAGTGGGGGACTTCAGTACACATTCTCAGCAATAGATAGAACTAAAGGGAGGATCAATTAAAAAAAAAAAAGACCTTTAATATATGTTAGGGGAACTAGACCTAACTGACATAGAACACTGTGTACCCCAAACAGCAGGATAGACATTCTTCTTGAGTGCTCAGGGATCATTCTCCAGGATAGACCACATGTTAAGTCATAGAACAAAACTCAAAATAATTTTTTTAAATTAAAGGACAGAAAGCACTGTCTCAACTCGAGAATAAAGCTGGAAATTCATAATGGTTAAAGAACTGGGAAATCCACAAAATACTTGAAGCTAAGCACTTTCTTATACACTCAGTGGGTCAAGGGTCAAAGGGGAAACTGGAAAAGAAATCAATAAATATCTTGGGAGTGATGAAAATGAGAATACAACATGTCAAAACTTAAGGGATATAGCAAATGTAGGGCTGAGAAGAAACTTTACAGTCCTAAATATCTACATTAAAAAATAAGATATAGCTAAAACCAAAGATGTAACAGCACATCTGGAATCCCAATGCAAGCAAAAGGAAAGAAATAACAATGATTGGAGCAGAATTAAATGATAATAAAAAATAAAAGAAAGCATTAACAAAACCAAAAGCTGTTTTTGAGAATATTAATAAATTGAAAAACCCTTAATTAGACTAACAAAGAAATAGAGAAGATACAAATATTCAAATCAGAAATGAGAGAAGGAACATCACCACTGACCCCACAGAAATTTAAAAAAAGATCATAATTGTATGAAAAACTGAATGCCTGCAGGTTTGACAAATTAGATGAAAATGATGAATTTCTAGAAACACATGAACAACATACATCATCAAAAGAAGAAATAGAATCAACAGATAAATGACAAAAGAACTAAAACCAATGCTGCTTAAAGTTGACCAAAAAAATTGAAGAGGAGGGAAGATCACCTAACTCATTCTATGAAACAAACATCACCCTAATACCAAAGCCAGATAAAGATGCTAAAAGAAAATTACAGTCCAATCTCTCTAATGAACTTAGATGGAAAAATCATCAACAAAATACTTGCGATTTGAATTCAACAACACATTAAACAAGTTATACACTATGAGCAAATGGGTTTTATCCCAAGTATGCAAGGATGGCTCACCATAAGAAAATTAATTAATATATCACATTAACAAATCAAATGAGACGCATTATATGATCATTTCTATTGATGCAGAAAAGGCACTTGACAAAATCTAGTATTCTTTTTTGATAAAAACATGTTAGAAGATAGGAATAGAAGGAAAGTTCCTCACCATGATAAAGGGCATATATGAAAATCCCACAGCTAGTATCCTACTCAAGGTTGAAAGCCTTAAAGTTTTCCCTCTATCACCCAGACTAAGACACAGATGCCCACTGTCATCGCTCTTATTTAACATTCTGTTAGAAGTTCTTGCTCTTGCAGTTAAGAAAGAAAAATAAATAAAAAGCATCCAAATTAGAAAGGACTAAAACCCTCATTCTTTACAGAGGACATGATCCTATATAGAGAAAGTCTAGCATTATCTATAATAAAGTTATTTGGACTCATAAACAAGTTCAGCAAAGTGGGGGGAAATAAGTTTTAATCTTATTTTTTAATCACTACAAAAATCAGTAGTGATTCCATACACTAGTAACGGGTAATCTGAAGAGGAAATAATGGGAAAAATCCATTTATAATAGCAACTTAAAAATCAAATATCTAGGAATAAATTCAACCCAAGATATAAAGGACTTAAACAGTGTACACAGAAAACTAAAATCCATTCCTAAAAGAAATCAAAGAAATTCTTAGTAAGTTGAAGTGCATTTCATGTTCATGTATTGAAACACTAAATATCATTAATTCTTTCTGAATTTATTTACAGATTCAATGCAATCCTAATCAAAATTCCAACAACCTACTCTAAAGAAGTGGAAATGCAAGTTATCAAATTTCTTTGAAAGGGTAATTGACCCCCCAAATCAGAAACATCTTGGAAAAGAAAAACAAAGTTGGAGGACTCTGACTTCCTGACTTTAATGCATATCACAAAGCTAAAGTGGCAAAACAGCAATGCACTTGTAAAAGGATAGATATATTTACAAATGGAATTCAATTTAGAGTTCAGAAACTGACCCTCACATCTATAGACAACTGAATATTGACAAGGCTGTCAAGTTCATTAAACAGGGACAGAACAGTGCATTCAACAAATGGTGATGGGATAAGTGGATATCCATATCAAAGAGATTGAAAGGGGATCCTTACCTAACACTATATATACAAAAATGAACTTAAGATGGATCAAACACATACATATAAGAACAATCCAACAAACTCCTAGAAGAAAATGTAGGGAAGCATCTACAAGATCTGGTAGGCAATGTTTTCATAGACTTTACACCCAAAGTGCAAGAAACAAAAGAAAATATAATTGAGACCTCCTCAAAATTAAAAAACAAAACAAAACTGTGCTTTAAAGATTTCCTCAAGAAAGTGAAAATATTTTGAAACCATATAACCAATAAAGATCTAATATCCAGCATATATAAAGAAATCCTACAAGTAAACCATAAAAGGCCAAACAACAAAATTCAAAAATTGGCAGGGGCCTTGAATATACATTCCTCCAAAGAGGAAATATAAATTGTTAAAAAGCACATGAAAAGATGCTCAACATTACTATTTGGGAAGTGCAAATCAAAATGACATTGAGATATCATTCATACCTACTATACTAGCCACTATTTTAAAAACCAGAAAACGACTAGTGTTGGAGAAGATGTGGAGAATTAAGAACATTCATTCACTGTTGGTGGGAATGTAGAATGGTGCAACCACTGTAAAGGAGAGTTTGGCAGTTCCTCAGGAAACTAAGTATAGGATTCACATATGATCCATCAAACCCACTACTAGGTATATACCCAAAAGAACTGAAAGCAGGGTCTCCAACAGATATTTGCACATTGATGTTCATAGCAGTATCATTCACAATTGCCAAAAGATGGAAGCAATCCAGATGTCTATCAACCTATGAATGGATAAACAAATTGTAGTATATCAATACATACGATGGGATATTGTTCCGCCATTAAGAAGATTAATGTCCTGATGCATGTAACAGCATATATTAACCTTGAGTACAATATCTTCAGTGAAATAAGTCAGACATAGAAGTAGAACTATTGTATGATCTCATTTCTATTAAGTAATTTTAATAAGCAAACTGTTATATAAATTGTATTTAGAGTATAGTTTACCAGGAGATAGACTGGATTTAAAGAATCCAGTTAAAGTTGGTCCTTAACTTGCATAGAAATTCTATTTGAACAGATGTTAAGGTCTGGAAGTGGTGTGGTGATGGTAGCACATTATTTATTGTGAGTATAATCAATAGCAATGAGCTATATAGGTGAGTATGGTTAAATGGAGAAACTTTAGGATGTCTATATTACTACAATAATTATTAAAAGATTAAACATAGGACAGTACAGTACAGTGAACACTATTGTAGATGATGGACTATAGTTGATAGTACAAGTATAAGATTGTTCTTCCATGAATTGTAACAAATCTATGAAAATAATACAAAGTGTTAGTAATAGGTGTTTAAAAATAGTACTTTTTTTTTTAAAGTGCTATCATCTATTGTCACAAATGTTCCACACCAATTCCAGGTGTTGGTGTTGTGGTATATATAGTAATTCTACAGTTTATGCATGATTATTTTCTATACTCAGAACTTCTCTAAAAAACTAATAAAAATCAAACAAGTTAATAATTATACCTAAGTGAAAATGAAAACATTACATAAAAAGCCCTCTGTTACAAAGCTAAATGAAGCTCCTAAGAAAATATATATCCACTTACATTTGGAAAAATAAACTTTTCAAAAGAAGACAAGCTGAACACCAATAAATTAAACTAAATTTTCAATTTATTTAATATAGGTTAAAATAGTATAAAATAATATCTGTGGAAGAGAATATTAATGAGAAAATATCAGTGAATTAAAATGAATATATATAACAGGATTAAAAATTAGAACAATTGGACACTATTAATAGGTCCATTAGAATTTTTTAAAATTATAAATTAAATCCAGAATGTCTAATGGGCAGGAAACTCAGATTATATCAATACTGTTTTCAATGAGTTGAAAGTTCTGAAACTAAAGAAGAATTATAAAACCTAAATTGTTCTACAGTAACATAGAAACTGAACCAGTAGATAAAAATATTTCTACAAAAGAAAATATCCAGCTTAAAAACTTTCAAAAGCGCATTGTGTAGAATTCCCATAAAACACCCCTTCACCAATACACCACAAAAAGGTGGAATATTTGTTGAGATATTATATCATAATCTGTAACAAATAATAATATTACCACCAACCATGGTCCATAGCATACATTTGGCACACTTTTTCGATAGCCCCCCACCACCATTATCAACACAGTACATCTTTGGCATTGATGCAAGAATATTACAGTATTGTTGTTAACCATAGTCCATAGGTCACACCAAATGATTGTTTTGTAAATTCACTGCCTATGTAATAAAAATATATTTTTAAAAAATAGGGTGGGTTGGGGGAAAAATATAACAAATGTAAGATATGGACCATAGTTAGCAGTAAGATTTTGATGATACTCTTTCATAATTTGTAACATGTCTCCTTTCTACATTTTTTGTCTCAAATGTTACATTCTTTACCTTTCCTTATAGTAATATACATGCTGTTAGACTTTGCCTTTCAACCATTGTCATACCCATATAATAGTTCTGCTAGTAATAAACACCAAGATGTACTGTCACCATTTCCATTCATTTCAAAAGATTTACATGCTAACTTTTAACCAATTCAGAAGCACTTTTTTTATATTCAGGAGAAGAGGAACTTACTAATCTCCAAAATTCTTGGTGAGAACATAGGGATGCTGACTATAATAATCTGATATCCCTTCTGTAAAGCCTAACTCAATTTCAAATTTAGACCCAATGCTTTATTATATTAACATCACATGGTTCTCTGCATACATATTCATAATGTTTTATGAATTTATCAAATAAAAACATCTTTTTCTCTAACAATGCTTTACTTGTCTAGAGCTTCCTGAGGAAAGAGTTTATTCAATTCTCCATCTCCAAAATTTAAAATAGGACTTAGGAAATTATATGCAGTTGTGCAAAACCTTTTCAACTAATAAACTGATTCATTAACTATATTGTTTTATGTCTTAGTTTGCCAGGACTGATATACCAAATAACAGGGTCTGGTTGGCTTACACAGTATATATCTTTTGTCTCCCACCTATGCAGACTATAAGTACACAATCAAGACACTGTCACAAAAATGCTTTCTCTCAACTCTAGTTTAATGGTTGTAGCTTACCAGTAATCCATAATTCAATCTATGCCTTCATCACATGGCTATTTCTCTCTTTGACTGTGTCCTACTGAGTCAAATGACCTGTGATTAAAAGGATTCCAGTCAAGATGGATTAAGTACATCCTTGATTCAGTTTGGCCTCATCTCAATGAATAACATCTTCAAAGATCCAATTAACAAATTCATTAACATCTACAGTACTTGGCATTGAACAAGTCTTGGTGGGCAGTGGGTTATGGTTCAATCAATAACACACCCTGAATCATTTTTATGGTCTCTCGTTTTTTTCTTCTACTGACAGTGAAGTGGGTTTTTTTTTTTTTTCTTCAAATTAAGTATTCTACATGTACAGTTTGGAGTGTTGGTATTTAAACAATTGTGAATTACTATGATTTTACTGTGACTCCTTCTGAGGTAAATCTTGAGGTATTGATATGTTCATTGATGTAAATTCTATGACTATATTGTGATGTCCATGAAGCGAATTCTTGATCCCATTTCTTAGTATTTCTTGCCAAATAGTGCCCAGTTAATGTTGAATAAAAGCACATAGAGATAAATAGAATATATTTCCTTCTGTACTTCTTCATATTTTGATTGCTTTCTTACTATTCAGATTAAAAGGGCCCGTGGGGATTTAATGAACATGTGGAGCTGAATGCCATTCCAAATTGCTCCATTGGAGGAAGGGACCATGGCAATTTCTCAACAGTCAAGCTATTTTCAAAGATGAAGAAACTTTCCTGACAGCACAACAAGAAAGCTATTGCCAGTCTAAAAAGAATATGGAGTTGCAAGATAAAAATATATAGTGGTGGGCATCTCTACACTATGAAAAAGCAAGCTGTTTTTGAAAGATTAATGTTTTTTCTTAATGTGTAGTAAAAGATGAACAAATGCAATGGAAACATATCACAAAATGTTTTGATTACACAAGGCTCTCAGTACATGAATTCTTGACAACATAGAAGAAATTATGGCTCTCAGAATAAGATATCGTTCTTTTATCACACAAAATAAATGTCATGAAATTAGACAAGGTTATTTTATACTTAGGTTGCTCAAACATCTGAGTTGATTTCTCTTGACTCAAGCCAGGTTATTTCTCCTGATTATAGATTCAATCTCTGATTTAACATAGAGTTTTGAACTGATTCCTGAGTCTGCATCTCTTGAATTCTCTTCCCACAGTCTACTTTTTAGAGCCATCCTCATACCTGGTTGGATGAAGAGAAAGCAGAACTCCTATATTAAGGAGACATAATCACAAAGGCACTGCTTTAACCCACAGATGCTAATCTCAGACTAAAGCACTCAAGTTTCCCACCTGACCCTTTAAACCCATTCTTATGATTTTATCACTGACCTGGGAGGAGAGCTATCTTCACCATTATTATGGAGCTGTGAAAGAAGTAAAGACATTACACAACATCAAAACTGTGTGTTCAATGCTGCACATATAAACAATGACTGTGTGTGAAACTTTCTAAGATTTTCTTTCTGCCCTAGATGAATAATCTATGTATATTATATTCTATTTTATATTGTAGGATTTGCCCAATAGCATGTTTCATAATTCATGTGAGATTCAGCACAAACATCTTTCCGTGCATCCTGAATTATTAACCTTCAATAATCATCATGTTATAAAAATGAAGCACATAGTTTCAGTTCATTGAACTCTGATGATACTAGTCAAAGCAATGTCCTTTCTGGGTTGAAAATCCTCCTAACCCATTTGTGACATACAGATATGAAATTCCCATAAATATATCCTAATACTTGACACACAAGCATGTCAGAAATGGTGATTTCTATACAACATTATGGAGGAGTCTCTCTCTGATGAAGTCCCCAGCCTTTAATCCTGAAAGCACTTAAAAGCTTCTCTTAAATAAAGAGAGGTCTTATGTCATGACTAATGCTGTCTGCATCATGTTGACATTAGCACTCCATACTACATACCCCAAATGTGAAGTTTGTATCAGTGGGTCTTATTGAAGCTCAGTGGGTGTAATGAAAATATTTTCTTCAAATTTTGAGTTTAGTCATCAGTAGTGCAGGTAGGTGAAGTGTCAGGTAGTGTCATGGTTATCAGAGACCAGCCCCAGCGTGTTCTGTGATTCACTACCCAAGACAATACTGAGTTAAGTAGGCAGTATCTGTTATCTTCACCCACACCTTCATTCAGGTTATAGCAACTGTGAATGTAAAAGTGAATAAATGGAGAGAGATCCTTGTTCTCCATGGTCTATGTACCCTTGTTGGGAAAAAATATGTGCTCTAGCAAATGGTGGTAAGTGTTATGGAGACTGACAAAGCAAGGAATGGAATAGAGACTAGAGTATTACATAGTATAGATTTTACTCAGAGATGGAGCAGATTTTTTAAGAACAATGTTAATTGGATTTTATTGAGCATCCCTGTGTGCCAAGTGTATTGATAAATTTTAAGAAGATTATCTTTTTTTCAGTTACTACAACACACTCCATTGTACATGTTTTACTGATAATGAAATTGAAACTTCAAAGGTTAGGTAGTTTTCTACTGCCAGATAAGAATTGGTCTCTTAATCTACTCTTTTTAAAGTGATGGACACTGAAGTAATGCAGTCATTAGAGTCTTTGTGAAGAAATTTGATGACTTAAAAAGCAGTTGACATTATGCTGAGTAAAGTAAGCCAGACACAAATAGACAAATATTCTATGATCTCACTGGTATGAACTAATTATAATAAGCAAACTCACAGAGTTAGAATCTGGAATATAGGTTACCAGGAGATAGACTGGGGTTAGAGAATGGAGAGTTGATGCTTAAATTGTACAGACTTTCTTTCTGAGATAATTGTAATGTTTTGGAAATGGATGGTGGTGATGGTAGTACCTTACTGTGAGTGTTATCAACAGCATTGAATTATATAGGTGAGTGTGGCTAAAAGTGGAAACTTTAGGTCATATATGTTGCTAGAGTAGGAATTAAAAGCTAAAACATAGGACAGTATAACACATTGAACCCTATTGTAGATGATGGGGTATAGTTTACAGTACAAGAATGTTTTTTTATGAATCAAAATAAATGTACAACACTAATAACAGGTGTTAAAATTAGGGTGAAATAGTGCTATATATGGAAAAACACATGTAATGTAAGCTAGGGATGATAGTAAATAGTATTGTTTTAATATTTTTTTCACCAATTATAACACAGGTAATGACTGTTAAAAAATTAGTACAATTACCAAAAAGTATCAGCAATTGTAGTAAATGTTCCACACAAATACAAGGTGTTTGTGATGGGGCAGTGCATGCAATGCACACTTTATGCATAACTGGCCTATAAAAACACATATCTAATAATTATTTTACAAAGCAGCCAAAATATGCAATCAGTTGATAATTTTTTCATGGGATATATTGAATCTGGCTTCACTGGGTGTCCTATTCCAATTTCACTCAACTTAAAACCTTATTCAAAATTCTGAAGTGCATTTATAATTTTATAAAATCAGGTTTTCCATTGGAAACAGCTACACCAAACCTGATTTAGCCTGATTTTTTTGGTATTTAATTATTCATTTATTGTTTGTTTGTTTTTATTTATTTTTTCATTTCACATTACATCAAATTATTTAGATTCCTCCCAGGAATTTTTTTCTATACAAATGTGTGGTAATGTGTAGATTAAGGTTTCTCAAAATTGTTTCATCCATGAATTCATACTGAATGAAGACTTGATCTTTGTCATTAAAATGAAAAATAATTAAGATCTTAAACATAATTACTATGGAAAGTGATGTGCAAATGAAATAAATTGTTAATAGTAACAAATTAACATAACAGCATAAATATCTTCTTGGAAGTTTCCAACAAAATACCTATTTTCAACTTATAATGACAAACTTGAACAATTATTCAAGTTAAATATCCCAGTCTAATAATTTCTTAAAATTTTTATATCTCCTAATTTAGAAACCCCTAATTTGCAAAATTTCATATCATTATTTAAAATTATATTTGATATGGTGATTGTGGTTATGAAGATATTTCTCACTCAAGACTATTTCAGCAAAGCCCAAAAACTAAGTATTTGGGTGATATTGACTTCATAGAATGAGTTAGGAAGTATTCCCTCCTCTTCAATATTTTGGAAATATTTGAACAGGGTTGGTATTAATTCTTCTTGGAAAGATTGGTAGAACTCACTTATGATCCATCTTATCCTTGGCTTTTCTTTATTGAGAGTTTTTTTGAAGACTAACACAATCTCTTTTCATTTTTCTGTTGAGGAATTCTGTTTCTTATAGAGTCAGGGTAGGTTGTTCCTATGTGTATTAGTCAGCCAAAGCGGTGCTAATATGAAATACAAAAAATGGGTTGGTCTTTATAAAGGGTATTTATTTGGGGTAGAAGTCCACAGATACCAGGCCATAAAGCATTAAGTTTCTTCTCATCAAAGTTCATTGCCATGTGTTGGAGCAAGACAGCTGCTGACGTTTGCCAGGGTTCAGCCTTCTTGTGTTCCTCTCTCTCGGGGCTGCGTTTCTCTCCGCACTTAGCTCTTCTGGTTCCTCCACGAGGTCAGCTGTAGACTATCAGGCAAACGGCTCACTTCTTCTGAGGTCTTTTCTCCAACATCAAAACTGCTTCTCAAAAACTGCTACTCAAAACTGTTCTTGCCATGCCTTTTATATTTGATTTCCCACCCACCAAGGGGAGGGGCTCAATGCCCTAATCATAACCGAATCATGCCCAGATTAACAGATCAGTTTACAAGCATGATCCACTTATATTTTTGGAATTCATAATTAAATCAAATTGGCCAACGGTTACACTATGTTTCTAGGACTATCCATTTTAAGTAGTTTGTCTAATTTATTGCTTATAATATTCTCTTCTGATACTTTTCCTTATTTCTGTGGGATAAGTGATAATGCTCTGGTTTTGTTTATTTGCTTCTATTTTTTTTCTTTCTCAGTCTAGTAGTCAATTTTATTGATCTTGCAAAGAACCAACATGTGGTTTTGTTAATTCTAGTGTTGTTTCTCTATTTCATTTACTTATGTTCTAGCCATTTTTTATTTCCTTCTTCTTGCTTTGTGACTTGTTTGCTCTTCTTTATCTAGTTCCTCCAGGTATGGAGATAGGCCATTGATTTAGCTCTTTTTTTTTTTTAATGTATTTTTATTACAGAAGTTGTGAACTTACAAAACAATCATGCATATGTGTAAAATTTCTATACAACACCCCTACACCAACACACCACACAGTGATGGAACATTTGTTACAGATTATGAGATAATATCATCAGACTATTACCACCAAGCATGTTCCATAGCATACATTTGGCACACTTTTTCCATACCTGCCCCAGTATCAATACAGCACATCTTTGGCATTGATGCAAGAATATTACGGTATTGCTGTGATAACACTCGAACTGTATTTTTCCAATGCTTCTCCACATTCCTACCACCCTGCAATAGTTATGCACATTTAAGGATGTAAATATCCCACTCATCCTTGCCTTTACCTCATCTCATTAAGTTTTGATATGTTGTAATCTCTTTTACATTCATCTCAAGATAATACAATTTTGCTATTTTTTCTTTGCTGCACAGATTGTTTAAGAATGTGTTTTTCACCAATTCTATATTGATGATTTTTCCAGCATCATTTCATTATGGTCAGAGAAAGTGATTTGCATAGTTTCAATCTTTTTAAAAGTTGAGACTTTTTTTGAGACCCAAAACGTGGGCTGAGCTGGAGAACGATCTATGTGCTCATGAGAAGAATATACATAGCTTTCACTTTAGTGTTGTTGCAATTTTTTGACTATGTTTGGTATGAGGTAATACTGATCTCATGGGATGAGTTGAAAATTGTCTCTTCCTGTTCAATTTTTGAAAAAGTATCTGTCAATATTGGTATTTCTTCTGTAAATATTTGGTTCAATCACAAATTAAGACATATGTTCCTCCAGGCTTTGTAGTGGAAAGGTTTTAATTTATAATTTCAATTTCTATAATGGAAGTATGGTTATTCAAGCTATCCATTTTTTTCCTGCATGATTTATGGTAGTTAGGTCTTTGAGGAAATTTATATATTTCACTTTATTTGTCCAAATCAGTGACAAATATTGCTTCTGTCATTCCATTCCTATCCTTTAAATAATTCCAGAATCTGTTGGGATGTCAAGTGTATCATTCAAATTTTTGATAATTTGTGTCTTCTTTCTTTGTTCTTGTTCCATCTGCCTGGAAATTTAAACATTTTATTGATTAGCTAAGTGAACTAGCTTTTGTTTTCCTTGGTTTTCTATCATTATTAATGGATTTTTATGCTGACCTTTTTTTGTTTGCTTTCTTTCTTCTGTTGTTTATTTGTGTTAAATTTGCTCCTATTCTTCTGCTTGCAATAGTTAATACTGTGGTCACTTATTTGAAATGTTTCTTTTTTCTTAGTGTAGGTGTTTACTGCCATATATTTCCCCCTAATTACTTCTTTAGAACTTGTCCCTACAAATTTTGAATTTATTTTAAGTGCAAAGCAATTTTAATTTCCATTTTTATTTCCCTTTTAACCCATGTGGTCTTTAGCAGTTAGTATTTTAGTTTCCAATATTTGAAGTTTGTCATGATATACTTCCCTTAAGGAGTCCTAGTTTTAATATATTGTCATCAGAAACCATATTTTGTATGATTTGCATTCTATAGAATTTGTTTAAAAATATGTTTTATACTTGTATGTTTTCCATATGCACTTGTAAAACATACGTGTATATATCTATTGTTATATGGAGTATTCTAAATGAAAATAAGGTCAAGTCAGTTGACAGTGCTGTTCAAATCTTGTGTAGCATTTCTGATTTTCTTGTCTACATATTCTATCAGTTATTAAGGGAAGACAATATTTTCAAAATGATTATGGATTTGTATATTTCTTCTTGCATTTTCATCAGTTTTAGATCTAAACTTATATGTTCTGTTATTAGATGAATATATGTTTAGCATTGCTATGTCATCTTGATGAATTGCCACTTTGAGAACTATGAAATGACATTTATTAGCTCTGGTAATATTATTTGCACTTAACCTGCCAGTAGTCCCATTGGGTGCATTTCTTCACATACTTTATATTTTAATCCATCAGAAGCTTGATTTGGGTCCTTTTTATATCTTCCAAGTTGCAAATTATTTTTCCTGTTCATATAGATAACATGTATATTTGACAAGGGAGCAAACAATTTATTGGGGGAAGCACAATCTATTCCTTAAATGGTACAAGGAACAACTGGGTATCCAAATTCAAAATATGGCAATTGCACTTCTACTTCACCAAATTCAAAAATTAACTCAAAATGGATCATGGCCCTAAATCGAAAAGATAACTTATTAAAATCTTTGAAGAAAATATCAGGGTAAATATTTTTGGCTTTGTGTTAGACAATGGTTTCATAAATATGACAGCTAAAACAAGCATCAAAAGAAAACATAGTTAAATTTTTGTCTGTTTCAAAGGACATGAAGAAGTTGGAAACAAAATTTCCAATTTAAGAGAATCATAGAAATGAGAGAAGTATTTGCAAGAATTATAATGACATAATATATGTAGAAATGATATATCTGATAAGTTAATTGCAATCAGAATATAAAAATAACTATTACAATCAGCAGTACAATTTTATATAATTGATTAAAATGGATAAATATACAGTTTATTTTGGGGTGATGAAAATATTTGGGAATTAGATAGTACTGATCATTGCATATCCTTCTGAATCTAATAAAACCCACTGACTTGCGCACTTTAAAATTTTACTGAAATTAAAAATTTTAAAAGAGATGTAGCCTCTTGACATACTGCCATAGGTGTGCAGTGGCAAAATGGGTGATGCAAGAATATACCTTGGATCACGTCACATAAAAAAACTGAAGTCATTTAAATAATATGATTAGATAAACTACAGTATATCAAAATATGGAATGTGTTAATATTTTTTAAAAGTATGAACTACGTTCATGTGTACTATATGGGAAAATAATACAGTTATGATTGTTTCAATATCTTTTTCCACTTATTATATCACCTGCATTGGGTTTACAATGATGTTGATTATTTTTCTACAATAGGTCTTATTTTCCTAATTTATTTCATGCTGGGTAATTTTTACTGGATTGTGAATTTTAACATTTTAAATCCTGGATATTATTATATTCATATAAAGACTCTTGACGTTTGTTATGAGACTGTTACTTAGAAACAGTTTGATCCTTTGGGGACTTGCTTTAAAGACATTTAAAGGTGGGTAGGAGCTGTGGTCATCAGTCTAGACCTATTTTCTCCCCACTGTCAAGACAGTATACTCTTCTGTACAGTAATCAATACCCCAAGTGTCTTTATAATTTCCAGCCTGACTCTTGATAACATGGACAATTCCTATATGTGTGAGAGTGTCAGTCATTGATTGTTACTTATACTATTTTTTAGGGTTTCTTTCCCTACCCTTGGAGAGTTTCCTTACACTAATGTACTGAGCAATAATCAGCCAAGTACTTGGCAGAGAGCCTCTCTATATCCCCAGGATTTAACCTCTGTGAAGCTCTTTATTCTCTGAAACTCTGTCTTGTGAAGTCTCAATTTCTTGGCCTCTCCATACTATATAGCTTTATTTTCTCACCTCAGTGAGTCTGACAGCTTCTGTCTGAGATCTGCAAACTAAAACATGGTTTGGATATTCTATCAAGGCAGAAACTCTAGCAAGCATAGGGATCACCTCATTTGCTTCTCTTTTCTTAAAGATTATTTTCCTCAGTTGCTTCATTTCCAGTGCCATGAGAAACATTGTTTCATGTACTTTCAACACACATTGTTTCAGGGAGGTATAAATCTGTTCTTTGTTATTCCAGCTTTGGTATATAGATTCTATTTCAAATTCAATTCTAATGAAATAAATATATTGTGTTAACTGATATGATACTTTTGTTACTTTACCTTAAATATCTCTTGTGGACAGTTATATTACATATATTCAACAATAATTATCTTAAAATATTTGCTACTTTTAAAATAAGTAATTGTTAAATCCATAATATGAAGAAATATAACTTCCTAGGTAGAAATGTTATTAAGTGTTATGGATCCAAACGGTAGAATGTATAGAGAATGCATCTTAAAAGTAATATGACATATAAACAAATTTAGAAACTTACAGAATAAGTCAAGATTAAATGCAGTTTTTTTTTACAAATATATCACTTAGTGCGTGTAGAATATGTTCTACAGAGAATAATGCACAATTTTTAGTGATCATAGATAAAACTTTCTGAAATTTCTTTCAATTTAATGATTTTAGAGTCTTTATTTTAGAATTAATTATGTTCATTTTTGATGTAACAGTTTCTACCATAACCATTTAAACTAGTTTTTAGAAAACTAATAAACAGTAAATTTTTGCACAACAAAAAAATCTATTTTAGAAAACATGGCAAAAAGAAAAACGTGAGAAAATAGTATTGGTTTAAAATATAAGGATGGAAGAAATCATTTCATGAGAAAATAGTATTGGTTTAAAATAAAAGTATGGAAGAAATCATTTCATATATAATAATTATCAGTAACTAATATATTGAGTTTTACAAGCAAAAGACAGTATTTTCACATAGTATTTAAAAAAAGAAATAAATTAGTTACATGAAATCTAAGGAAAAGGAAACATTGAAAGTCATAAATCTATCATTATTATTTCATTTTCTTATTATTTTTATTTGGTTATTTTCTTGGCTTCATTTTGGAAAGGTTTTGGATCACAGAATGGTCACAACTGTGGCAGGGGAGGAACACTGGTGTGGGGTGTTGGTATTGGGGGGATGCATGGGAGGAGGTTCATCTGGGGCAAGCCTCTAAAGCATATGAATGTATTCAAGTGTTCACAGGACATTGTTATGGTGTAACCAAAAGAATATTGAATCCTTGCCCTGGGGAGTTCTGCTTCATTCTCTAATGGGACAGCAAAAATCCCTCAAGCACAGGGGCAGTGCCTAGTGAAGGAGGACAGACCTTTGCTCCAGGCCCTTGATATTAATGATTGTACTTATGTACCTTTTCTTTTGAACCTGAAACTTAGCCTAGTATTATATGTTGCCTAAGATTACCTCCTGAAGGCTTTCTTGTTGCTCAAATGTGGCCTCTCTCTAAGACAAACTCATCATATAAATACATTATCTTCCCCATCCCCTGGCATGGGACATGACTCCCAGGGGTGAACCTCTCTGGCACTGAGTGATTATTACCAAGTGCCTACTAGCAATGCACCTGGAAAAAGACCTTGCCATAAGGGGAAAATGGTAAATACAAATGAGTTTTTAAGGCATAAGAAATCTTATGGCTAAGATTTCAAAGTGAGTTGGGAGGTCATTCCACGGGTTACACTTAAGTACATCTCAGCAGGATCTCATTGAATGCCACAGTAAATATTGCCTCAAATAGTGGGGCTTCTGAGGTCTACGGACATCCAGACAATATAGGCTGAGCACATACCTCAGGAGTTTGGTACCCTGCCAGTGGGCATTTGGAACTTATGCTTTCCAATGTGATAGAGCTGCATTCGGTTGTGGTTCCCTTACATATGGCTCTTCTTCCCCTTCCCTTTGTAAGGATAATTAGTACTATAACTGATAGGTGTATATCCAAGAGCCTTAAACCTTTGGTCTATTCATGTGCCAGTTGAGCCCAGAATCTCACCAGAGTTGCAACACCTACTCTCCAGTTCACTGGACTCATCCAGGAGAACTAACAATTGATGATAATGGACAATCCCCATCCCAAGGAACAGAGAGTGTCTGCAACTGCAAGCAAGATAGTTCTATCGATCTTCCCCATGGGATCTAGGCTCCCTCTCAATTAGGATCAGAGTGGGCATCACCATCCCCAAGTCCTCAAGATTGGGGAATGAACAATGGACAAAAGTAGACTTACTATTATTCTACTATAGATTATTGTTATTCAAGC
>JAKSZT010000389.1:0-24226 GCA_026826555.1 Tolypeutes matacus
GTTAGTTTTTCCAGTTCCTTAAAAAATATAGTGTTGACTTTTATTGGCATTGCATTAAATCTGTAGATTAGTTTGGGTAGGATAGACATCTTGATGATGTTTAGTCTTCCCATCCATGAACAGGGACTATTTTTCCATTTATTTAAGACTTCTTTGATTTCCTTTATCAGTGTTGTGTAGTTTTCTGTATATAAATCCTTTACATCTTTAGTTAAATTTATTCCTAGGTATTTGATTCTTTCGTTTACTATTGTAAATGGTATTTTTTTCCTGATTTCCTCCTCAGTTTGCTGGTTATTGGTGTACAATAATGCTACTGATTTTTGAGCATTAATCTTATAGCCTGCAACATTACTGAACTCCTTTATAAGTTCTAGAAGCCTTGTCGATTTCTCAGGGCTTTCTATGTATAGGATCATGTCATCTGCAAATAATGAAATTTTTACTTCTTCTTTTCCAATCTGAATGCATTTTATGTCCTTTTCTTGTCTCAGTGCTCGTGTAAGTACTTCTAAGACAATGTTAAATAGGAGTGGTGATAGTAGGCATCTTAGTCTTGTTCCCGATCTCAGAGGGAAGGCTTTTGGGATTTCACCATTGAAAATGATGTTAGCTTTGGGTTTTTCATATATACCCTTTATCATTTTCAGAAAGTTTCCATCTATTCCTATCTTTTGTAGTGTTTTTATGAGGAAAGAGTGCTGTATTTTGTCGAATGCTTTTTCTGCATCTATAGAGATGATCATGTGTTTTTTTTCTTTCAGTTTGTTTATGTGGTGTATTACATTGATTGATTTTCTTATATTGAACCATCCTTGCATACCTGGGATGAAACCCACTTGGTCATGGTGTATAATCCTTTTGATATGTTGTTGAATACTATTAGCAAGTATTTTGTTAAGGATTTTAGCATCTAGGTTCATTAGAGAAATTGGTCTGTAATTTTCCTTTCTTGTGGTATCTTTATTTGGTTTTGGTATTAGGGTAATATTGGCATCATAGATTTAGTTAGGTAGTATTCCATCTACTTCTACTTTTTGGAAGAGCTTAAGTAGAATTGGTGTTAGCTCTTTCCAGAATGTTTGGTAGAATTCAGCTGTGAAGCCGTCTGGTCCTGGACTCTTCTTAGTTGGGAGGTTTTTAATGACTGAGTCTATCTCTTTACTTGTAATTGGTCTGTTGAGTTCATCTATTTCTTCTTTCATCAATGTCAGCTATTTGTGGGTTTCTAGAAACTTGTCCATTTCCTCTAAATTGTCATTCTTGTTGGCATATAATTTTTCAAAGTATCCTCTTATGATACTCTTTATTTCTGTGGGGTCAGTAGTGATATCACCTTGCTCATTCCTTATTTTATGTATTTGCATCTGTTCTCTCTTTTTCTTTGTTAGTCTGGCTAAGGGTTTGTCAATTTTGTTGATATTCTCAAAGAACCAGCTTTTGGTTTTGCTTATTGTTTCCAGTGCTTTCTTATTCTCTATTTCATTTAGTTCTGCTCTAATCTTTGTTATTTCCTGTTTTCTACTTCCTTTAGGTTTAGTTTGTTGTTGTTTTTCCAATTCCTCCAAGTGTGCAGTTAGGTCTTCAATTTTAGCTCTTTCTTCTTTTTTAATATATGAATTTATGGCTATGAACTTCCCTCTCAGGACTGCTTTCGCTGCATCCCTTAGGTTTTGATATGTTGTGTTGTTGTTTTCATTAGTTTCAAGGTAGTTACTGATTTCTTTTAAAATTTCCTCTTTGACCCACTGTTTGTCTAAGAGTATGTTGTTTAACTTCCATATCCTTGTGCCTAACCTGTTTCCCTGGCCCTTATTGATTTCCAACTTCATTCCATTGTGGTCAGAGAAATTAGTTTGTATAATCTCAATCTTTCTGAATTCATTGAGTGTTGTTTTGTGGCCTAGAATGTGGTCTATTTTGGAATATGATCCATGTTCACTGGAGAAGAATGTAAATCCCACTGTATTTGGGTTTAGTGTTCAGTATATGTCTATTAAGTCCAAATCTTCTAATGTATTCTTGAGTGCCTTCGTTTCTATATTGATTCTCTGCCTAGATTTTCTGTCTAATGATGATAGTGGTGTGTTGAAGTCCCCTGCTATAATTGTAGAGGAATTTATTTCTCCTCTTAGTTTTTCCAGAGTTTGCTGCTCGTATTTTGAGGCACCTTGATTAGGTGCATAAATGTTGATGATTGTTCTCTCTTCTTGAGAGATTACTCCTTTTACTAATATGTAGTGTCCATCTTTGTCTCTTACAATAGTTTTGCATTTAAAGTCTATTTTGTCTGATATTAGAATAGCTACTCCTGCCCTTTTTTGGCTATTGTTAGCTTGTAAAATGGTTTTCCAGCCATTCACTTTCAGCCTCCTTGAATCCCTGGGCCGAAGGTGGGTTTCTTGTAGACAGCATATAGATGGATCATATTTTCTTATCCATTCTGCCAATCTGTGTCTTTTGATTGGTGAATTTAATCCATTAACTTTCAGTGTTATTACTCGTAACGAATTTCTTACTTCAGTCATTTTTTCTTTGGGTTAATGTATGTCATATGTTGTTTTGTTTCTCTTTTTGAGTTTTCAGTTGTTTTTAAACTCTCCTCCAACTCTCTCTCCTTTGTTTTTTCCTTTCAACTTGTAGAGATTCCTTTAGTATTTCTTGAAGTGCTGGTTTCTTCTTGAAATACTTTCTTCATTGCTGTTTATCTGTGAATATTTTGAACTCTCCATCATTTTTGAATGCCAATTTTGCTGGTTACAGAATTCGTGGCTGGAAGTTTTTTTCTTTTAGTGTTTTGACTATGTCATACCTGTGTCTTCTTGCCTCCATGGTTTCAGCTGAGAAATCAGCACTTAATCTTATCGTGCTTCCCTTGTATGTAATGGTTCTCTTTTCTCTTGCTGCCTTGAGTATTTTCTCTTTGTCTTGAGCATTGGACAGTTTGACAAGTATATGTCTTGGAGTTGGCCTGTTGGGATTTATACTATTTGGGGTGCGCTGTCCTTCCTGGATGTGCACACCCATCTCTCTCAATAGAGTTGGGAAGTTTTCAGCCATAACTTCCTTCAACACTCCTTCTGTTCCCTTTCCCTTCTCTTCTCCTTCTGGGATGCCCATAATGCGTATGTTTGTGCATCTTGCATTATCGGTTAATTCCCTGAGACCATACTGGATTTTTTCTATCTTTTTGTCTATCTTTTCTACAATCTCTTTGATTTCAACTGTATTGTCTCCCATATCACTAATTCTTTCCTCTGCCTGTTCAATTCTGCTGCCATGTGAGTCCAGCGTCTTTTTCATTTCTTGACTTTTGTGTTTGTTCGCCATCATATCCATTACCTTTTTACGTGTGTTAGCTATTTCTTCAGTATTTTCTCCCAGTGTCTTCTTTATATCCTTAATCTCTTCCTTCAGTTCTTTAAGTTGGTCCATGATATTTGTTTGGATATCTTTGATTAGTTGTTCGATGTACTGCATTGCTTCCTGGTTTTTATTTTGTGCACTGGACTGGTCCATGTTTTCCAGTTTCTCAGAGTCATTTGTATTTTTCTGTTGCCCTCTGGTCATCATATTATCTTGATGGGTTTGTTCAGTTGATTAGCTTTTTTCTATGCTCTAGAATTTTATTTAGCTGTTGGTTCTGCGTGTGAGTTAAGTTTTCTCTTTGGCAGTTTTTCTTCTTATTTTATTTCCTTGCTTCTTTCTATGTTCCCTTGAAGGCAAAAGGTTAGGGCCAGAGGAATCAAAAGATGTAAGGAAGGCAGAAGGATAATAGAAATATTGATAAAAGTTAGAAGAGGGGCAAAATGAGACTTAAGGAGATGAATATTTAACTTGAGTAGGCAGTGTAGAATACTAGGAAAAAATATGGAGTTCCTATTATGGACTGGGAAAACAAATGGAGGAATATATATATAGTGATTTAGAAGGCTAGAATTATGAGGAGGGAGTGAAATTGTAGAGAAAGGTCTGAAAGAAAAAAGTTAATACTAATAAAAAAGAAAAAGAAAAAAGAAGAAGAAGAAAACAAAATAGATGGGATAGAAATTGACACCCTTAAGTGGTGGGCCTATGAAAAAATGTTGTCTCTAAGAGCCACAACAGAAAACAGAAGGCAGAAAGATGCAGGAAGGATAAGTGATAGTTTGTAATACAGAATCAATATATATAGTGAGTGGGAAATTACTGAATAAGAAGCCCAGCGAAGAAGCGACCAGCTGGCAGCACCTATTTAAAAAAAAAATAGAAGGAAAAAGGAAGGGGGGAGGAAAATGGGAATAATAGCAATAGACCAGAAAGTAACAGAGAGAAACCAAAGATCCACACAGGCAAGCAATCAAACAGAGCTAAGGACGGGTCAATGATTCCCCTAGGGTCCACGTGGATCCTTCCTGCCTACTTGTGTTTATCAATGAATTTCCCCACAGGGTTCTATATGCAGGTCCTGAAGCAGCTTTTAGCTATTAAACTAAATTAAAAAGAATTTATTTTTCAATTGTTGAGGTGACCTCACTTTTTTTTTTTTAATAGCCAAATGCAGGACCCAAAATAATTCCTCTTCTAGACCAAGCCCCTTACGGAAGGGATCCTAGCTGGGCCCGTGGAAATTAATCAAGCACGTCCCACTTTCCGGACTCCCCAGGTTAGCTGAAACTCTGATGTTAGTCAGTGAGGAGTGCTAAAAATGGCGGATTCCGCCCCTTCTGGCACCGAGCTCCAGCGTCACCGGGCAGCTCAGTAAATCAGTTTGAGTGCAGATTCACGTCTGCTCTCAGCCTGGTGTTGCTTCAGTTCGGCTTATCTGTTCCCCAAAGCCACAGGGCGGTGCAGGCAGCCAGATCAATGTCTAAAAATATAAAATACCCTTCCCTGTCTTCCAACTGAACCCTCCCTTTTTTGGGAAGTGTCCCTTCCTCCTGGCTCTGCAGCGGCCCAGGTCTTATCCCTGGGTGGCTAGGGAAATCAGCTCCGTTCCCTGACCAAAATTCCCACTCCGGTTCACCGGGTGCTGACTAGCTCGTTTGCTCTGTTCACACAAGGTCCAAGGGGCGCCAGGCAGCCAGCTCCCCAGAAAATAAAATTTTTTCGCCCCGCCCGCGGCTCCAAATGGCCGTTTTATTTTTTTTTCCCTAACCGCGGGGCCCAGCTGCCTGTGCCAACCTCCACCGGCAGCCTCAAAACTCACGAATCTCCACCGTTTGGTCCACGCCGCTGATCCGCGCAGATAGATGTCCCAAGCTTCTCACTCCATGCTTGCACAGCCTCTCAATACCTATTAAACTTTTATGTGCAGAAATCCTTTTATTCCTCTTAAGAGCCATATATATTTTCAATTAAAAAATATGTACACTAAAAGTAATGCTTAAATGACTTTCATGTGTGGTTTCAGGTGTTTTCCAAAAGTCACCACATTTACATTTATAGAAAATTAAAGGCATAAAATATAGGGTAAAATAGAGTTAGTAATTACTTAAAAAGATGTCATCTGTGTTTCAATAATAGTAAATAAGGCCAAAAGTAACATCATTCAATCCAACAAAAAGAGCGCATGAAACAGTTGGCATGAGGGTGGGAAGTGGTGATTGAAAAATGTTCAGCCCTTGCCCTACTATTTAAAAGCTAAGAGAAAATACAGACATGCCTCATGGACAGTGAGGAGTCAGTCAAAACTTGTGAATTACTTTTGATCTGAATTTTTTTTGTCCATTTGTGGCGGTTTGTTTGTCACACTATACCTCAATTTGAAATTCCTCTTTTCACTTGGGAATTTAATGAATTTTCTTCTTTATTTATGTCTCAGATTAAATGACCTCTTCAAAAAAGGGTTTTCTTGATGGCCCTGAACTTCAGTAGCTTTTTCTTCTACAATGCAGTGAGTCAGCATGCACTTTCTCACTCATTAAATGATAAGCCTTTATGGGGAAGAGTGAATATGCTATATATGGCCCAAATAGATAATTTCATGGTTGTCAAACACAACAGATGAGCCATTAATGAAGTAAAAAGTGTAATTACACAATTTAAAGTTTAAAATCCCCCATCAAATAAAGGAGAATCATCAAGTTAATAAGGGTCAGTTTTTAGAAAAGACTTCAAAAGACATCATGAGGACTCTGGAGACATCCAGACACTATAGGCAGGGCAGACAGCTCAGCAGTTTGGTGCCTTGCCAGTGGGTCTTACTTTGGAATTCATGCTCCTCAGTGACAGAGTTGGGCTCAGTTGTGGTTTCCTCACACATGGCTTTTCTGCCCCTTTTATTTGAACTTATAGTTAGTACTAGAGTTGATAGATTTATGTCCAAGAAACTTAAGTCTTTGGGTTTTCCATGTGCCAGTTGGGCCCGAATCTCAACAGAGTTGCAACACCTACTCTCCAGTTCTTTGGTCTCACCCAGGACAGCTAACAAGGTGATTATGATGGACAACAAACATCCCAAGGAACAGAGAGAGCCTACAACTGCAAGCAAGATAATCCCATCCATCTGCCCCATGGGATCTAAACTCCCTCTCAATTAGAGTCGAAGTGGGCATCATCATCTCAGAATCTTCAGGACTGGGGAATGAACAATGGACTTGAGTAGACTTATTGTTATTCTACTGTAGACTTCTTGTTATTCTAGCAATGGAAAAACTTTTATCAAGGATGTGGAGGCAGTGGCCACTGGAGCATCTGAGAGGAGGGAGAAGAAAAAATAAGTGTAATGTGTTAGCATTTTTGGGACATTCATATTGTCCCGAAGGATGTTAGAATTGCAGATACAAACCATTATATATCTTCTCATAACTTACAAAATTGTGCAGGATAGAGTTTCAAATATAATGTAAAATATATTCTACACTTAGTGGCAATGCTCCAATATGAGTTCATCTATTGTAAAAAGTGTACCACACTAATGAAGGATGTTGTTAATATGGGAAAGTTTGGGAGGGGTAGGGAGTGGGAAATATGGGAATTCCCTACCTTTTTATGTAACATTTATGTAATCTAAGTATCTTTTTAAAAAATTTTAAAGTATACTAAAAAAAAAGCTATATTTCTTCCCCCAAAAAAGACTTCATGCAGAAGATAATCGAATTAAAACTTGAAAAGCATATGCAAAGAATTTGCCTGATAAAGGCATTTTTTGAGGAAATGCACAGTTGTGAGGGAAAGTTGTTATTTTGAAGTCATTGTATTTGACAAAAACGTGTTATTAAGTTGGAGCTGGAAAGCTGAATCATGTTTCATAATATCTGGAAAACATCCAGAGAATGAGAACCAATAAAGAAATATATGAAGTTTCATTATTTATTGAAACTGAATATATTTACCAAGTTGTAGAATGATTTTCCACCATTACTGAACTGGTATGTCAAAGTAGACAGAGTATAGGGTAACCAAAGAGTTTGCTATGATATATGATCATTAAAGAAATAAAGACCTAAGTAATATGGTGAAATGGATAATGGAATATAAAAGCCATATAAAATTATAGAGTCAGAAATCCTGGCTTGAATTCTCTATTCTACTTTCTTTATTCTATGTAGGTCCCTGCTCTTATGGATTAAATTACTGAATGTAGAAATATACATTACAAAATTGAAATCCATTGATATTAGAAATGGAGAGGTATGTCAAAGTTAAATATTGGAGATGAGGCATCTAATATACTTTTAATAATTTTCACATAGAGATATATGTTTTAAGAGATAATTTAATTATCACTACCTTTGAACTGTTGTCAGGCAAATTCTATTTCCTGGGTCTTCAGGGTAGTATCTTTTGACTTTGGGATACTGTCCATCTCTCCAAGACTCTCTTCAAAGCCCCTTTGACCTCCTTGTTTCTCAAGCTATATATTAGAGGGTTCAAAGCAGGATTGATGACTGCATAGAAGAAGGAAATCAACTTACCACCCTCAGCTGAATATAGAGATTTTGACCTCATGTACATGAACATCCCTGTCCCATAATAAATGGACACCACAGTCAGGTGGGAGCTGCATGTAGAGAAATCTTTTTTCCTACCATCAGTTGAGTGCATCCTCATCACAGAAACCAGTATGTGTAAGTAAGAGAAGACAATGAGGAGAAAGGGGAGCAACAGGGTACCAGAGGCTCCTATCACCATCATGTTCTCCTGCAGGGTTGTATCAACACAGACCATATGAAGCAAAACAGGTACTTCACAAAAGATATGGTCAACAACATATGGGCCACACATAGGAACTGTGGTGAAATAGATGAACACCATTGAGACCAAGAAGCTGGTGGTCCAGGCACCCACAGCCAGCTGCATGCACACAGACCAGTTCATGATGAGCAGGTATCGTAGAGGGTAGCAAATGGCCACATAATGGTCCAGAGCCATGATTGCCAAAATAATGCACTCCGCTGCTCCCATTAGCAGGGAGATGTACATCTGGGCAAAGCAGAATTGGTAAGAGATGACTTTCCTAGAAGCAAGGAGGTTAAATGTCATTTTGGGGACCACAGTTGTAGTGTAAAATATGTTAAGAAAGGCCAAGTGACAGAGGAAAAAATACATGGGTGACTGGAGAAAGGAATCCATTACCACTAAAACAATAATTACTGTGTTACCAAAGAGATTCACCAGGTAGACCAGAGAAAAGAGGAAGAAGAGAGGGATCTCAACCTGGGGGTGTTTGGAAAATCCCACAAGGACCAGCTCAATAATGGTGCTTGAATTTTCCTGAGCCATCTTAGGAGCCAGTATTAAACTATTTATATTTACAGATGAAATGTCTTTTCAGGACACAGAAACATAGTAAATAACAAAGATACATTAAATCTTTAAATCATCCAATTCTAGCCAGGAGAGTGAAGTAACATAGACTAAATTATCTATTTTATGGAACACCTTTTACATCCATACCAATATATGAAAAATCTTTTCACATATTAGAATAGAACAAGTTCCCACTCAAATTCTGAAAATTTCCATAAATGCATGCATGCACACACATACACACACAACATACACACTGTATAAATTATTTCATGTTGTTTCTGTGTAAATTTGCTGAAGTGTGTAGTGCAAGTTAGTGAGAGAGACAGTGATTTATATTTTAACAATTTTGTAGCCCATTTGTGGTATAGTAGCTCATAACAAAATTTCTTGGAAATTGTCAAAGATGATTTTTTTTTTTTGAGAAACATTAGTGCAAAGTTTGTCTTTATTGTGTGGAAGAAGCCATTTTTTTTTTTTTTTGCTTACAAAAATGTTATTTATATATATATACATATACATATATTTTAAGAGGTGCTTAGATTACCTAAAATTTTACACGGAACCCACTGGGATTCCCATGTTGCCCACCTCCCACACCTCCCACCACATCCCACACAAACATCTCCCACAGTGTGGCCCACCAACCTCAATGAACTTACACATCCTGGAGCCTTGCCACCAACCATAGACCACATGATTTTGATACGGAATTAGGAAAAAAGCATATGTAAATGCATATGTCATACATAAAGTCAGAGACTTTAGGTAGTTTTGTCAAAAATACTCAGATTACTAATTGTCACAGATGGAATTGGAATTTAGATACTCTTATTAGCATCCCTTCAATGCTTGTCACTGTTACATGCTTCCACTGCAAAGATAAGAGAATCCTTGTGAGGCATACATTTGCTCATCTATAATGATACATGCATTTCATGGGAATTTATAAGTGAATGAAGGAATGTTTTAATATAGCATAATTTCTGATCTAATCTCTACCACCAAGATACAAACATTATGTTTTCTTAGTATCAGAAAAAAATTCAGTTTTTCCACTCATTTTAATATTCACCACTTTACATTTTATAGAATCATATCTTAAACAAGAATACAAACATACTACGTCAATAATAGGTTATTCAGTCTCTTCCAAATAGTTTCTAAATAATGGATATTTTCACTCTTTAACAAACCTACTGCATTCTACCCTTGGAGATGTATAAGTTTAGACTATGCTGTTCCACTAGCATGTACTCACATATCCACTGTGTTTTAATGTTGTCCCTTTGGTCTCTTGCCAACTTGTGACTTTAAAGTATGGAAAAGTTGAATCCTGATAAATAATAATAGTTAAATTAATTCTTCAGAAATCATTTAAATCTGAAAAAAATAAGGGCACTAAAGGTATAATGTTTGCTATATGCCTGACACTGTTAAACATGCCTTATATGGAATTCATTTAATTTACCAAATAACCTATGAGATTGTTTCTATTTTACCCCTATTTTATAATGAAAATCTATGCTACAGATAGTATAATACCTTGCCAATGAGGCACAGCCAGTTAATAATAAGTCTGTAATTCAAACTCTTGGGATTTCCTGACTCTCAGAAACTCTAACTACTTAGCTTAGCTTAATATTCTGTTTAATAATGAGGACCAGAGCAAAATAACTATATCATCATCTCCTTTTTTGTGACAATATTCTTTAGCACTCACAGTCACTTATGTGACAAAAACAGTCAGTAGCCTTTCTATAAATGTTAATATAACATATCTGGTGAGCTAGCAAGACCTCTAAGAGTCCCTTTCTGAAAAGCAAATAAAATGATATGTGATGTAACTCTTATTAAAGGATCAAAATTCAAAGGTACTATTTCAACATTTGGGAAGGAAATTACCATTTTAAGGTTGTAATCATTCCTTACTGCCACTGAAAGTCATTTCCTGAAGATGAGAATATTGAGTCTTCAAAATGTAGGTATACAAAAAGACAAGATCTATTTCTTCATTAATCATATGTCCCTGTATTATATTATTCAGATTTTTCTTCATGTTGTGATTTCACTGCAATGAAAAAGCAAGGAATTTGTCATGGCTCTCACTAGAGTTGGTGACATCTGGGCTCCAACTCTTGCTATCTCATATTTGAACCACATTTGTTGACTGTTTCCTCCTCTTGTACAGAGGCAAAGACTTAGAAAAGATGATGAAAATTTATAATGTGGGCTGTACAGAGTTCAGATCTGTTAATGCGGTTTCTACATTTCTAGACTATTAAAAATGACAAAGGTAATCCCTAGAGAAACTTGTTAGCTTCATGCAAATGTGCTGAGTGTGGCAGGGATGAATAGGGAGGGGGAGAGCAAGCACAATTACATACTGATCAAATGAGTAAAAGTTAACTAATCCCAATGAGTAGGTGTATGGGATTTGTAAATTTCATTTTTTCTATATTTGTCTCAAGTGTAGTAAAGAAAGCTTAGTGTTTTACATGAGTTTTAAATTATATTCCCATCAAAGACTTTATTCTATGAAAGTAAATTCTGTACCTTGACTGCACTTCAAATGATGGCATTTATTTCTGTTTTCAAAAACAATAACATAAACAGTCCTGATCAAACATTAAGACACATAGCTGAATAAAATAGTGGACATTAGGTATTAATATATAGCAATTAGTAGAGTAAGTGAAATGTTGGAGTGAGACAACACTAGTTCAGGAATGTGGACACCTCTCTGACATGGAGAGGGCTCATAAAATTTTAAAAATGCTCTATAGACATACAGCAGAATATTATACAGCCACAGAAATGAATGAAGTTCTGGAACATGCTACAATATGGATGAATTTGAAAATATATTGTTAAGTAAAATAAGCCAGACACAAAAGGACAAACATTGTATAATATCACTTATATGAAATACCTAGAATAAGCAAGTTCATAGGAACAAAAAGTAGATGATAAGCTGACAGTGCCTGGGAGGTGGATGTGGGGAGTTATTTCATAATGGTTGAAGAGTTTTTGTTTAACATGAAGAATTGGGGATAATGGATGTTAGTAATGGTAGCAATATACACTGAATTAATTAATTCCACTTAATAGTGCACTTGAATATGATATTCATGTTAAGCTGTATGTATGTCACTACCATAAAAAGTTACAAAATGCAAAAACATGGTTCCATGGTTTTCATATAAGAAACCATGTTCACATATGACCAAAATATGTTATCACACGATTTTCAGCAGAATTTGCAAATTAGTGGATTTACACAGACATAAGCATTGGATAGAATAAAAACACATTAGTTCCACTGGTAGAATGACTATCATGTGTGTTTAAAGTGGCTTGGACAAATGACTAAATGGGGATTCTTGTCTTTTCTGATTCAAATTTAATTTATCTCATTGAGCATGAAATATTCATACATTAGTTAGTATTGTAATGAACATGTGAAAGCTTCCATCTGAAACAAAACCGAATGGAATATAGAAAATTCAAACTATAGAGAAACCATATGAGTGTCCTGAATGTAGTCTGCTCTTTACAGTTAATTTTAACTCTTCATTTTAAAAATCATACAGGGGAACAAGCATAGAAATATAATACTTGTGGGAAAACTTTCAACCTGAATAAAACCTCATTATTCATCAGGAAATTCTTACTGAAAAGAAATCATATATAGGTGGGGAAAGCATTAATTCAAATGTCAAATCTGAGATACAAGAGATTTCCTACTGCAAAGAAACCTTATGCATATAAGGCATGTGAAAAAGCCTTTAGGTAAAAATCATATCTCACAGAACATGAAAATATGCATAGACAATTTATATATATCATTTTGCAAATGTTTGTATGTATTGTGAGAATTTTGATTTTTACCCACAATAAAAATAATTTTTAAAAAAAATTAATGCAAAGAATGCAGAAAAGCCTTCTGCCAAAAGCAACAGTTCATTAGACATCAGAGCCTTCATTCTGGAGAAAAACCCTATATATGCAATCAATGTGGGAAAACCTTCAAACAGAAGGAAAACCTCATTAACCATCTGAGAATACATACTGGAGAGAAACCCTATGAATGTGATGGATGTGGGAAAGCTTTAATTCAGGTATCAAGCCTCATTACACACCAGAGAAGACAAACTGGAGAGAAACCCTATATATGTAAGGAATGAACGAAAGCCTTCAGTAGCAAATCAAATCACAATGACCATGAGAAAATTTATAATGGAGGCAAACCATATATATGGAAGGAATGTGGAATAGCCTTCAGCCAGAGGCAGTATCTCATTAAACATTACAACATTCATACTGGAGAGAAACCTTGTGAATGGAATGAATGTGAATCTCCAAAGTATCTCCACCTCCAGTCTGTGCAACTTGTTGCCAATGTTTTAAGGAACTGGCTGTGGCTGTGACTGTGCAATTTAGGATGTCTTTCTCCTCTTGGAAAAGTGCACTTGCAGTTTGTTCTGAGATCTGCTACTCCCACATCTTATTCCACACTCATGTGTGTTCAATTTGTTTCCACTAAGTGATGAATCAGAAACTGAGATTTTTCTTAATTTATATAAAGATGGCTTTCCACTTATTTCAAATTATTCTGGTTGTTTTCACTGGTTCTTCAATCCATTACATTCTGTGTAAGCATTTAAAAAATTACCATTTTAAAACTAATGTTTCCCATTTTTTTAGCATTTTCTTATAAGGCACCCCAACAATTGATATTTTTTTGAGTTTCTTCACCTAATTTTTATGTGGATCAATTTTAACATCCATTGAAGTACAGTGGCCTTCTTTCTACTTAACTCCAATTTTCCTTGTAATTTTAAATCAGAAATCATCCTTTCATAATTAGACAATATACTTCTAATCACAACTAGTTTAAGAAGTTAGAAATTTTATTTATATTCTTAACCTGTACTCCAATATATTTCTCATATGTGATAAGGTGTGGGATGAATGAAACCAGAGAATGCATGTATTAACAAACAGAAATGTGTACCGGAATGAATCTGTCAATGCAGATAGTTCTGAAGAAGGAGAAATGGGGGTTGAGGTTAGAGAAGGCATTTGACTGTGTGTCATAAGAGACATAAATAAATTTTATACTCTTTGCACAAATAATTTCGTTATAATTTAAATGAAATTACAAAAATAGTACACAATGAAATCAAACAAAGTGGTTGGTTTGAATATATTGATTTGTATCTGCAACATTACTGGGGTGAGGGGAACCCTCTCCCTTTGCTAAAAGAGACCCTATAATGGAAAAGTACACACTCCCCTCGACCCTCTCCCCAGCTGCCTGGACAGGTATACACCTCCACACCAAGAGTGAGCACGGAGTACGAGGAGCATGGACGCGAACATGTGAAGGCCACATTCCTCTCTACACGTGTCTGGTTAGAAGGCTATAGGCACCAAAGTAGAAGACGGACTTACTGCTGCTTTCTCACCAGTGAAGACACGCTAGAGTGACTCACATCACTAATGAGACTGTGAGTGTTGAGAAGGGCTTTCTCCCTTTTCTCCTTTGCAGATCAAGAACCTATGATGATGGTTTT
This sequence comes from Tolypeutes matacus, assembly GCA_026826555.1. Taxonomy (NCBI): domain Eukaryota; kingdom Metazoa; phylum Chordata; class Mammalia; order Cingulata; family Chlamyphoridae; genus Tolypeutes; species Tolypeutes matacus. Next base: position 14,313 of record JAKSZT010000389.1, read on the forward strand.
CATTGGGGCTCTGTGAGTTGGTTCCCAAACAGGACACTCCCTCTCTGGCTTGGGTGAACTACAATGAACCCGTGTTAAATTCCAGCTTCTTAAGGTGTTCATCGGTTTCTTCCCATTCATCCCCTCCATTCTCTCCTGGGATTGAAGATGTCTGGAACATTTTCAACTCAGTTCAAAATGCGTTGAATATTTTATATTTAATTATTATGAGAAATATCTGGCATCTGCACCCTCTGAGGTTTTCTGCAAACATGGCATTATCTCACAACCTCACTTCTCTTCTTGCCTGCCCTAGGTCCCAAGACTTTCTGGGATTCCTGTAGTATTCACTTGGGTCACTGGTCTAATGTTGCTGATTCTGGTGATGTTATTGCTGTAGCCAATGATGTAATTTGATTTTTGACATTTCCTTCCTGACAACAACAGGTTTCCATCTTGCCATTGCACTTTCTTTAGCTGTCCCAAAATTGGGGAAGATGAAGGTAGAACTGGAATCAGGAGACCTGAGTCTGTGCCTGAGATCCAGGATGGGTACAGTAAGAGCAGCCTCTGCAGAGGGTCAAATCTGGAGGACAAGGGAAGAAGCAAAGTGCAAAAGGAGCTGGAGCAGAAAGTCTCCTCTTTGTGCCCTGACTGCTCTGCTATACCAAACCCCAGCACCCATGATTTGATAAGCCCCTGCCCACCTGGACAACCCCTGTCTTTGGAAGGTACATCATATTGGGGCATCTGTACTTTAGACTTGGACCCAAACCATGTGACACCCCTGCCTTACTCCCTGTCTTGTAGGCTTTCCTGGCCAAGAGACTTCCCCCCGCTGCATCTTTCCGGTACTGATTCCCACCTACTCTGAAGATATCCAGAGTTTACATGTGAATTACCTGAGCAGCAGCATCACACAGCCATTTGGGAACAGGGCCCCTCTCCAACACTGTATCCCCAGCTGTTTGAGTTTGCCAAGTGTTGCCATTTCAAAATACCAGAAACAGGTTGGCTTCTATTGAAATTTATTAGGGTTAAAGCTTACAGTTCTGAGGCTGTGAAAATGTCCAAATCAAGGCACCATCAAAAATGCTATATTAACATAGGTCGATTGCTCCTGGACTCCAGCCAAGATAAAATGTTTGGCCTGCCTGTCTCTCTCTGCCTTCTCCTCCAAACTCACTTTTTCCCTGAGCTCAGCTGTGGGCCATCAGACACAATTGCTCACACATCTCCCTTCTCTTCTTGCCTGGATGTATTCATCTTCAAGCTGCTCCATGATTCCAGCCTTTGGCATCTCCCTTAGCCTCTCAGGCATTCTGTGCTTCTCCACAGTTCTATGAGATCCTGGAACCCTTTCCCACATGACAGGGTATATGTGGCAGCACTGTTTGTGTGTTCCATGTATGTAGGGCTTCAGCACAATGATTAGGATCCATCCTGGGGCCTGAAATCTAATGAGTCCTTAACTAAACTAAAGAAATCTTAAAAAAGGGATCTAATAAAAAGTTTCCTTACCTGAATCTAACCAAAATATTGTACATACAAAAGGCTTACAGAAACAGCAATTGGTTAGTAAGAATGTACATTCTGAGGTCCACACAAGACACAAACGAGGACATTAATCCAGGGCACAGGGATCAGGAGGGGTCTCCTAAATCTGGGAGAAATGTGAACTCATGAAGCAGTGGCTGTATTTTGGGTGTGGCCATCATTGAGCAAAATGGGTTGCTGAGCTCCATTGCACTGGCCCCTAGAATGGGTCCAAGAAGAATTCAACATACTGTGCTTTATTCACCAAATCTTAGCTCCAAAATCAGGTGTGTAACTCAGAGAGGTGTGCCATTATTCCCATCCCCAGAGGCAGAGCACACAGATTTTGCCTGTCGGGTGGGTGAGGAGGTAGAAGGCTGTAAAACCAAAAGCCCCAAATTTCTTCTCCAAAGAACTGATGACATTTACAACAGAATGGAGAAATTACACCCTAATATTGCTCTCAAAAGCAGTGGAGATCATAGAGTGACTGAGATTTAATTTATCACAATCCTTCAGGAATAAATTCTATTATAGATGAGGAAAAATAATAAAGTTTGCTAGCAACAACTCACTTTAAAAGAAATGTAAAGAATATTCTTCAGGCAGAAAGAAAATAATCTCAGAAGATTCAAGATTCAGGAAGGATGGGAGAACAATATCTGTTAATTAAATTCATATATCTAAATGACAATTGAATGAGTAATGTAATAATGTTATCCGTGGCCTAGGACTTCAATAAAGTGTTAAGATACACCACAAAATAATATAAAGCATAATATGTGTCAATGGATATGTAGCAGTTGGATATCATTATGAATTCCAAAAATAGATATTGGATTATGCTTGTAAACTGGTCTGTTAAACAGGGCATGATTAAGTTAAGGGAAGGGCATGTACTGGGGCACAGTTGGTAGGGCATTGAGTCCCACCCATTGGTGGCTGGTGTCCCAAACATAAAAAAACATGGAAAAGGACAGAGCTGGAGTAGTTTTTCATGTTGGAGTTCTGATGTGCAAGGACAGAAAGCCCCGCAAAAAGAGACAAGCCATTCACTTGACAGTTCACAGCTGGCCTTCTGGAAAGAGACAAAGCTTAGAGTGCCTCATAGTTTACAGGTGACATTGTGGAGGAAGCCGAAGAGCAGAGCCTAGAGAGGAACACAGCCCTGGGAATAGAGGAACCCAGGAAGCCTGAACAATGGCAAATGTTGAAGCTGTCTTGCTCCAAGATGAGTTAACAGACTTTGGTGAAGGAAGAAACTTATGCTTTTTGGCCTGGTAACTGTAAGGTTCTACCCCAAATAAATACCCTTTATAAACACCAACAGATTTCTGGTATTTTGCATCAGCACTCCTATGGCTGACTAACACAAGATATAAAATGTTTTAAAATACATTTATAGCAAGTCAATAACAAATAATAAGTGCAGATTTGGAAAGGCAAGCTAAAGTGTTAGAATTTCCCCACTAAATTTTAAGGAATATAAAATACTGCATCTCATCTGAATAAATAGAAAAAAAAAAGTTGAACAAAAATGGTCTCAAACAAAGTATTCAGGACTTCCTTGGTTGCCATTTTGGCTTTTATTCTGGGCCACATTTCTTGTGCATCTTTTGAAGCAGAACTTTTCTTATCCTTCAGAAGCCTGAAGATCCAGGGTTGACTTATGGGGTATTGTTTTGTCCCCATTAAAAATCAAGTGCTTTATCTCTTCTGCATTTCCAGTTATGAAGTCCGCAATCTGGATGTGATACTCATTTGAAGCAAGAACAGCCGTGAATGATAGAACAAATAAAAAGGAGATATTGTTGTGCTTCCCAAATTGTACACTTAGATGATTGATATTGGATCTTTCCTCTTTTCTAATGAATGCATTCAATGTTATAAATATCTTTCTGAGCACTGCTTCTGCTGCACCTCACAAACTCTGAAGAATCATAGAACTTTAAGAAACAGAAAGAACCACATAACAAAAGTCTTGTGAGTGAAGCTATATTCACATCCACAATAGTACAGTCTTAGGATGTAGGCAGAGAATATAAGATTCTGATGTGGATTCAAGTTTAACAGCCACTGAACTACAGAGGCCTGCTTTCTACTTCCTTCAAATTTTCCTTATTATTTTAAATTAGAAATCAACCTTTCATAATTAGATGATATGCTTCTATTCTTAAGTATTTTAAGAATTTAGAAAATTTATTTATATTCTTAAGTTGCACTCCAATAATTTTGTCAAATGAGATAGTGTTTGGGATGGGTGATACTAGAGAATTCATGTATTTACAAACAGAAATGTGTACCCAAAACTATGTGCCAATGCAGATAATTCTGATGAAGGAGGAATGGGGTTTGAGGCTAGAGAAGGAGTTTTGCTGTTTGTAATAACAGACACAAATTATTTTTATACTCTTTGCAAGGATAATTTAGTTATAATTTAAAAGAAATTATGAAAATAGTATACAATGAAATCATATAAAGTGGTTGATTTGAAGATATTGTTTTGTATCTGCAACATTATGTGGGGGGCACTACCCCTCACCATTTGAAAATACAGATGTTCATAAAAGTTGACAAAGAATACAGAACTAAAAATAAAACAAATCATATACACAACGGATTCCTAAACAAGGCTCTTACACTTTAATTATACATTACTTCTATGGAATGTTTAAAATCAGATCATCAAGGACAGGGTAAATGTTCCTTACAGATTTCTCTTCAAAAATTGGTCAGCAATTCAAATACAAAAGGCACATGAGCTCAAGTAATTTATAGAACTCTATATTCTGGATTCTAAATAGGGATGCGTGACTTACCTGTGATGATTTAGAAACAGCTCTAACTGAATGAAGTTGTTCTGCTGAAAATATGAATCCGGATAATAAGTTTGGCTAATGCTGAAACAGAACACTAAACTATGGTTCAAAGAAATGCTTGTAACAGATTGATTTTGTCGGTTAATATATCAGGATTATCAAAATGATTGTGAACAGTTTTCTGAATGAAGAAAATATATTTTCTTAATGGATTGTGTCACTGTATTCAGCAATAAAGATGTCTGTATCCAGAGCCTGGTCCTCCTAGAATTTGCTGGATCTATCCCCCACTGTGATTTTATGAGAGGAGGAACACCTACCCAGGACCTTCTTTAGAGCTGCTACCACTTCTTTATTCCTCAAACTGTATATGAGTGGGTTGAGCATGGGGGTAAGGATGGTGTAGAAGGCAGACACTTCCTTGTCTTTTTCTGGTGTGTGATAAGAATGGGGCAGGACATTAGTATAGAAGGCTGCCCCATAGAAAATACACATCACCACGATATGGGAGGAACAGATAGCAAAGGCTTTGCGTTGGCCCTCAGGAGTTCATCTGATGGACTGTGATCAGGATCTGTGTGTAGGAGACAGAGTTGAAACATATGGGAATGAGCACCATCAGCACACAACAGGCATAAATCAGGGTCTTGTAGAGGGAGGTGTCAATACATGACAGCTTCAGCACTGCTGGGATTTCACAGAAAAAGTGATTGATTTCTCGGGACCCACAGTAAGGGAAACTCATAGTGACAGGGGTCAGCATAAATCCATCCAAGGAGCCACCAACCCAGGAGCCCACTGCTATAAACAAGCAAATCCTGTGGTTCATGAGGAGAGGGTATCAGAGGCGGTTGCACACAGCTATGAACCTGTCATAGGCCATGAGGCCCAGCAGGAATTATTCCCCTCCAGTCAGGGTCACATAGAAGAATATCTGAACCACACAGCCTAGGAAGGAGATGGTCTTTTCCTTGGACAGAAGGTCTTGCAGCATCCTTGGGACAGTGATGCAGATATTCACTGTACCCATGATGGAGAGCTGGCTGAGTAAGAAGTACATGGGCGTGTGGAGACGTGAGTCCATGTGTATGAGCAGGATCATGACCACGTTGCTGTTACAGCCATCACAAAGATGGAAAAGACGACTGCAAAGATAAGCCCAGGAAACACAGGGTGGGTGATAAGTCCCAAGAGGATGAAGTCAGTGGAGTTCTTAAAACTGGTCTCCATGTCCATGGCACATGATAGCACTTAGCATAGCAAAGGCAGAAATGTATTCAGTTAATTAATAATCAAGTGTTTATGGAAGACCTAATTATTCATATTATATCAACACAATATAGAATAAAGGAAAAGACATGGACTTCAAAGTCAGTATATTTTAGAAATCTAGTTTCATAATATTGCATATGTAACATTAAATAGGTAAACTAATATCAAAATTCAGTCTTATCATCTATGAAAAGAACATTGCAGATTTATATCTCTATAGGCTAGAAGTAAGAAATAAATGTGATATTTCATATATTATCAAGTCAGTCTGCTCTATTTTTAATCTGAAACATCTTCCGTATACATTTTGTAATCTTACTATTTATTTTGAAAATTTTCTGACATGCCTTATCTCCTTTATTACCTTGCAATCAATATGCATATGTTAAACTTAATCTTTTCTGCCATGAAGATGATCACATTGTTAGGATTATCAAATTTATCCATTTGTGGTTTAGTAAATTGACAGAGGAATAATTATAATGCCAGTAGTTTTATTTAATTTTAACTTTTTTTGCTTGTTTTAATTTTTAAATGTTTTGACTATTTGGAACATCAATGATTTACAAGGTAGTACTACTAACTTCATTTGAAGTTCTTGGGCTGCAGTGCTGTATGGCAGATGTTATACTACAAAGAAAGCTAATGTTTTAGGCATGGGTCACATTTGTTAAATACCTGGGGTCTATTTTTCTCACAAAATTTCCTAAATGAATACCTCAGTGAAATTTGCTCAGTACATAAGGTTAAAACTCATCATTGTGTTTTCTTTCTGGTTAACATTCTGGAGCCTGTAGAAATTGTATCACAATACTATGTAACATCATTCACCAATGGCCTATTATGTTCATCAGTAATGTTAATGTGATTTATCTGACAGGGTGGCATACTGAAATCAACACTATTTTATATTGTCCTGAGTAGCAAATGTAGTTGATTTTCCATATATTTCTTTTCCTAATGTTCTGCTAATTCATCCTGCTTATAAGAAAGTAATTCCTGACTTTAAAGGGAAAAAGACACAGTAGTATTAGAATTCCCTGGAAGAAAATGGAATAAATTCTCATTCTTTTATTCTAGAGTAATGTAAATGTGCATATCTTTAGTATGTATTAGGACATTGAAGGATGAATTGTCAATTATTGTTACTTGACTTCTTGTAACTATTAAATGCTGTGTGACTCACTATTTCACTGAAAACATTACTGAAGAGACTTATTTATGTAAAATAAGCTTCCATGTTCTACTGTCAGCAGATTGTTTCTTCATGAGGGAAAAGTGATCAAGAACAGATATTGGAACATATTTTATTTGGGTGAAATTTGTGATGAGAAAACAATTTCATGGAAACCTTCAAGAGAGATAGGAGGAGAAACAAGAACTCACAATATCTCACAAACCAGAAAGAAAAAAATACAGCTTTCCATATGCCAGACAGCATCTAGATGCTTCCCATATAGAAAGTCAGAGTAAACAGTCCTCTCCATGAAAATACTGTGCACCAGGGTAAATAATATAAGTCAGATTCTTTATCTACCTCAAAAATCTCACACTATGACTGAAGAAAGAGATAACCTTAAAGCAAGGGACATTTAAAGATTACTGAAGTGATACCTATTTTGAAAAGAGTAGTAATGCAACAAGAACCAAGGAAAAACTAGGGTCAGTTTTGCTAATGCAAAAAGCAAAAAAAAAAAATTGGCCTGATTAAAAATTTTGAGATTTATAGAGAAAGAGGGAAGACAGAGTCATGGAAGTTTTAAACCATATCAAGAAAGACTCTCAGGCAGCATAAAGATGCCTTGGAGAACTACTCTGTGTGGAGTAGGGTGGGGTTGGATTATCCTGGGGGAGAAAGTGAAAGCTAAAAGATTTTTACTCCAATTGTCTAGAAATGGTATATATAAATAGGGTGCTGTTTGAGTAGGAAAGTTGCATAATTATTAAAAAGATATATCTGACAGGTTGAATCAGACTAATCTTGAAAGAAAGATGTCTAAAATTACTTATTATTATTATTTTTATTGAAGTCACACAGAACTGTATCCACTAGATTCAATTTCTTCTCTCTCTTTTGTCTATATCCATAAACAAGTAATTCTTTTTTTTTAACATCAAAAAAGTTGTGAGCTCACAAAACATACAGGACTCCCATACTTCATTCCACCAACAGCAACTTACATTTATGTGGAATATTTGTTACAGATGATAAAAGGACATTGTCAAAATATTATTGCTAACTATAACCCATATCTTACATTTGGGGTATTTTCCCAACCACCCTAATATTAATTCTCTAGTTTAGTATGGTATATTTATTATAGTTCATGAGAGAACATTCTCACAACTATACAGTAAACATTGGATTCCCTGTGTTATATTGTCCCATACTTGTATAATCCATCATAAGTGCACACTCAGCGGCTCTCAGCTTCATCAGAGTTGTGCTGTCATCACCTCAGTAAATTTTAGAGTGTTTTTCTTACTCCACAAGAAAAAAATCCTAAACTTCCTTATACCCCTATTGTTGACTTTTAAAATTACTATAGAAACTTCTCTGTCATTGCATAAAAACATTAAAATATTGCTAACTATAGTCCATAAGTTATATTAGTTGTATTTTCCTCATGTATCACCACATTCATAATACTTTGTAATAGAAAAACTTTCTTTTATTTGTGCTATTCAACGTATCTTCATCCAATTCCGAAATCACTATTTTATACAGTCCCAAGATTATCTCTTGCTTTCTTTCAAATGACATTTATATCCCTACACTACCTGTTTCAGCCACAAACACATTTATAAATCAGCACTTTTAGTTATACTTGCTGAACTGTGTTACCATCCACTCTATTGATTTCCACACATTTACAATTAAAATTATTAAAAATTCTACATACATTCAGCATGAGCTTCCCCTTCTACACTGACATTCTATCTCCTAGTAAGCTAAAACACCAACGTTTACCTCCATGAGTTTACTCATCTTATTTAAATTATATTATTGCGACCATTCAATATTTGTCCCTTTCGTCTGTCTTCTTTCATTGAACATAGTGCAATTCTTTTTCTACTTTTATTATTCTTTTTTTTAATTTTTTATTTATTTTTATTGTGGGTAAAAATCAAAATTCTCACAATACATACAAACATTTGCAAAATGATATATAAATATATATACATATATGTGTATTTGCTTACAAAAATGTTAATTTATATATATATATATACATATATTTTAAGAGGTGCTTAGATTACCCAAAATATTACACAGAACCCACTGGGATACACATGTTGCCCATCTCCCACACCTCCCACCACAACCCACACAAACATCTCCCACAAGTGTGGCCCACCGCCCTCAATGAACTTACACATCCTGGAGCCTTGCCACCAACCATAGACCACAGATCACACTGTAGACCACACTCTCTCCCACTCAGTTCTGAGTGGTGTGTGCTGATTTAAAATGGCCTACATCCGTTGCCACAACGGTACTCAGGACAACCTCTAAATCCCAAAGAAGCCCCTGTATTTCAACTGTTCATCCCCTCCCTACCCCAAAAGTGTCAAGTGGCCACTGGCTCCACCTCATTGTTATAATTTCTTGCATTGCTAGAATCACCATATGTGAACAAGAGAATACCATCAAGTCCACTCTAGTCCATAGTTCTTCCCCCAATCCTGAGGGGAGTGGGATGGTGATGTCCACTCCAACTCCAAGTGAGAGAGGGCTTATATCCCATGGACATGGTGGGTGGGATGATCCTTCCTGCAGATGCAGGCCCTCTCCATTCCCTGGGATGGCCATTGCCCATCGTTGTCTCCTCAGCAGATGACTTGGATGAGTCCATTGAGCTGTAGGGTAGGAGTTGCAGCTCTACCGAGATTTCATGCACACTTGGTACATAGGTAGGCTGGAGGCTCCAGTCTCTGGAAGTATACGTAAAAACTCCGGAATCACATATAGGTTTGAATAGAAGGGACTGGTGAACCATGTGCAGGGAGGACTTATTTGAGTCCAATTCTGTCACTCTCAGGAGCACAGATTCCAAAATAGAGCCCACTGATAAGGCATCTGTCTCTGGGGCTATCCCCCCTTATATAGGACCTGGGTGTCTCCAGAGCTCTCAGGAACCCCTCTGTGTGAGGTGATAGGCACTTAGATGTTCTATGAGCTCCTACTGAGGTGTGCATAAGAGTTACCTCTGGGATGACTCCCGAATCTCTTTGAAGTCTCTTAGCCAATTGAACTCATTTGTCTTTACCATTTCCCCCTTTTATTCAAGGTCTTTTTCCATTTGT
>JAKSZT010000391.1:0-17476 GCA_026826555.1 Tolypeutes matacus
TTCACAACCTCTGGTGGCCACTGCCTTTTATATCAATGATAAATGTTCTTCCATTGTTGGAATAATAATGTCTATAATAGAATGATAATAAGTCTACTTTAGTCCATTGTTCATTTCCCAGTTTGGGGGATTTGGAGGTGGTGATGTCCACTCTGCTTCTAATTGAGAGGGAGCTGGGATCCCATGGAACAGATGGATGGAACTATCTTGCTTGCAGTTGCAGATACTCTCTGCTCCTTGGGATGGACAATGTCCATCATAGTCTCCTTGTTAGTTTTCTTGGATGAGTTCAATGAACAGTAGAGTGGACGTTTCAACTTTGCTGAAATTCAGGGCCCACCTGGAATATGGACACACCAAAGTTTTGAGATCTGAGACATACAATTAACAAGTATATTTATAAATATAGGTTAAAATAGAAGGGCCCAAAGAATCATATGTAGGGCAACTATAAAAGAGTCTAGCTCTGCTACAGTGGGCAGCATAAATTCCAAAGTAAGGCCCAATGACAGGGTGCTGAATTCCTGAGATTGTTTGCACTGCTCATAGTGTCTGGATATCTCTAGAGCCCTCAGGAGCCCTGTTATTTGAGGCACTGTTTACTGTGGCAGTCAATGAGATCCTGCTGAGACTCGCATAAGCATAACCTCTGGAATGACAACTTGATTCACATTGAAGTTTCTTATCCATAAAAACCCACTTGTATTAAATCTTTCCCCCTTCTGTTCAAGGTGTTTTTTTCCAGATGTATGTCTAGTTGGCATTTAGTAATAATGCCTCAGTGCAAGGGAGGCTTATCCTGGGGAGTTATGTCCCATGCCAGGAGGAAGGTAGTGAGTGCATTTATATGCTGAGTTTGGCTTAGAGAGAAGCCTCATTTGAGAAAGAAGAAGGGTTTTAAGGATGTAAGTCTTAGGCAATATATAATAATAGGCTACGTTTCAATTTCACAAGAAAAAGGTCATGACTACAATCATCGATATCAAAGGTCTGTTGTAATTGTCTGTCTTTCTTCACTAAGCACTGCTTTTGTACTCAGGGTATTCTTTCTGGCATTTTAGAAAATGTAGCATAACTCCCCAGATGGCATTTCATTCTTTTGGTTATTGTGTGGGTTTCCACCCACTAAAATCACACTCCATGGACACTTAAACATATTCTTATCATTTAGTGAAATGTCCCAGGTGAACCACAACCCATGCATTCCCCCATCACTGATACCCATACCAGTGATCCTCCCCTCCACAATTGAGACCTTTCTGTCATTTCTTCATACAGAATTCTTGCCTGGCTGTTTTTTTTTTTTAGCACCTCAATGATGTCATACCACTGACTTCTTGCCTACATGTTTTCAGATGTGAATCAGTGCTTATTCTTATTGAGCTCTCTTTTTATGTGATGTATCTCTTTTCACTTGTAGCTTTCAGTATTATTTCTCTGTCTTGAACATTTGACAATTTAATAAGTAGATGTTTCAGTGTAGGCCTGTTTGGATTTATAATGTTTGGAGAGTGCTGCACTTCCTGGACCTGTACATCCATGTACCAGAAAGGAGTTAAGAAATTTTCAGTCATTATGTACTCCAGCACTCCTTCTGCCCTCTTTCCCTTCTCAATCCCCCTGGGATACCTATAATGCATATGCTTGTGCATTTCTAGTTGTCATTCAAATCCCAAAGTCCTTGCTGGATTTTCTCTATCTTTTTATCTATCTGTTTTACTATCTGTCCAATTTTAGATGTGCTATCTTTGACATTGTTAATTATGTCCTCTCCATATTCAGATCTGCTGTTATGTGCTTCCAGTGTATTTTTTATTTCTTGCATTGTCCCATTCATCAGAATCATATCTGTTTTATTTTTATCTATGTTTATGATTTTGTCAGTATGCCCCCCAGTGTCTTCCTACTATCCTTCATCTCTTCCTTCACTAGATTATGTGGATTCATATTTGTTTACACATCCTTGATTAGTTATCCCATGTTCTGCATCACCTCCTGTTTTTTGGTTTGTTCATTAGACTGGGCCTTGTCTTCCTATTTCTTAATATGACTTGAAATTTTTTTTGCTGGTGCCTAAGCATATGTTTGTCTTGATGGGCTTCTTCATATGATAAGCTTCTTTTTCTATTCTTGGGTTTTATTTTGTATTGTTTTGTGTTAGATTCCTCTTTGACATATTGTTCCACTTATTACATATCCTTGTATTTGTCTGTGTTCCCTTGAAAAAAATCAAGACCACTTAAAATGAAAAAGATAAGAGAGAAAAAGAATAAAAGTAATAATTAAAATGTTAAAAGTGGAAGTATAAAAGAGCCCAGAAAAAAAAAAAGTGAAAGACCATAAAAAATACAAATGAATAAGAATAAAAATGGTGGAATGCAAAAATGAAACAAGAAAACAAATAGAATAAAGTATAAGACTGGAAAGATGATAAGAAGAAGAAGAAAAAAACGAGGACCAAGTAAGAGAATGTGGAATGAAAGAAAAGCAAAAGAAGAGGGAAGAATGAAATAAAGAAAAGAAATTAAGAACTAAGGAGAAAAAGTAGCCAAAAGAAAATAAAAGGAAATCAAGAAAGAGAAAAATCAACAAACAAAAAACAAAATCAACCCAGGAAAACAGGCTTCCCTCTTAGGTCCTTAGGAACTGTCCCTGGCTGCTGGTACTCATCAGTCAATAACCCTGCAACCTGCCCTCCACATATGATGTAACTGGTTTTAGTGAATAAATTAAAGAATAAAAATTATAAAAAATATAAAATAACAGACCAAAAAACTTAAAACAAAAATCTCAGTCTATAAGTTCCTTGTCACATGGTTTTGGCTGGGTGCCTGATAACCCAGTGGATCACTCTGGATCTCTTCTCTTAGAAGGTACTGGGATGTAGTATACGAGAACACCATTCCTACACTGAGCTATACTCACTCCACAGGTTAGGTAGACTTCTATAAGCTTATCTGGCTCTCCCTGCCCACTTTTTCTTTAGGCCATTTTGGCTTCTAACATTTTGACTTATCTATTCTGGGCTGGTTAGTTCCTCACTGACCTAGTTTCTCACTGACCTAGTTCCTCTCTCTCCCAGGGCAGTTGTGTTCCACTGCTTGCCTGATAAGATCCCTCTTTCCCTCCCACTGGGGCCACTTTAGTTCTGGGTAGGGTATATTTTTTGAGATTCAAAGGAGGCTCAGCTGGCCAAACTCACTGAAGAGAAATCACTCTCTGCCCTCTTCCAGATATCTCTTCCTTTTAGGGAGGTGAATGTTCTTTCCCAACTCAGTTGGCTACAGTGGATCCTGGGCCTTTATTTATTTGGAAGCTTTTGATGACTGATTCAATCTTATTACTTATAATTGGTCTGTGGAAGTCTCCTATTACATTTTTCATCTAGGTAGGTTGTTTGTGTGTTTCAAGAAATATGTCTATTTTATCTAAGTTGTCCAACTTGTTGGCATACAATTTTTCAGAGTATCCTCTTATTATCCTTTTTATTTCTGTGGGGTCACTAATGATGTCCCCTCTCGCATTTCTGATTTTATTTGCATGTTCTCTCTTTTTTTCTTAGTCTGGCTAAGGGTTTGTCAATTTTATGAATCTTCTCATAAAAACAGTTTTTGGTTTTGTTAATTCTTTCTCTTTTTCTCAATTTCATTTAATTCTGCTCTGCTCCTTGTTATTTATTTCCTTCTTCTTGCTTTGGAATTAGTTTGCTGTTTTTTTCCTAGTTCCTCCAGATGTGCAGTTAGGGTCTTTGATTTTTGCTCTTTCTTCTTTGTTAATGTAAATTTAAATTTTCTTCTTTGTACCGACTTAATTACTTCCCATAAATTATGATATGTTGTGTTCTCATTTTCATTTGCCTCAAAATATTTACTAATTTCTCATGCAATTTACTCCTTGACCCACTGATTATTATAGCCTATTGTTTAAAATCCATATGTTTGTGAATTTTCTAGTTCTCTGCCCATTATTGGTTTCTAGCTTCATTCCCTTGTGGTCAGAGAAAGTGCTTTGTATAATTTCAATCTTTATAAATTCATTGAGTCTTATTCTATGAACTAACATATGATCTATCCTGGAGAATGATCCATAAGTGCTCTTGAACGGGGTATATACTGCAGTTTGAAGATGCAATGTTACATATATGTCATTAGGTCTAGTTCCTTTAATGTTTTATTCTTGATCTCTGTTTCTTTATTGATCCTCTGTCTAGATGTTCTGTCTGTTGCTGAAAGTGCTGTATTAAAGTGCCTGAATATGACTGTAGAGGTGTCTATTTCTTCCTTCAATTTTGCTAGTTATTGCCTCTTGTATTTTGGGACATCCTGGTTAGTTGCATCAATATTTATGATTATTCTTTCTTCTTCTTTGATTGACACTTTTATTAGAATATAGAGTCCTTCATTGTCTCTTACAATAATTTTACATTTAAAGTCTATTATGTCCAATATTAGTATAGCTACCCCAGGCCTTTTTTTTTTTTTTTGGTTATGCTTTGTATAGAAAAATTGTTTTAAAACTTTCACTTGCACCTATTCGTGTCTTTTGGTTGAATGTGAATCTCTGTGCATAGCATATAGACCATATTTTTATACATTTTGCCCATCTTTCTCTTAACTGTGGTCTTTAATCCCTTAACATTCAATGTCATTACAGTAAGTTGAGTACTTAATTCAGCCATTAGGCTTGCGTATGTTAAAACTTATTTTTACTTATCTTTTGACCCTTTTTGTTACACTTTATAATAATCTTCTTTTCTAAACTCTAAACTAAACATCCTTCTCCTGTCTTTTCCTTTCAACCTGCAGATCTTCCTTTAGTATTTTTTGAAGGGCAGGTTTATTGTTAACCATCTGGCAATTTCTCTTTATTTGTGATTATTTTCATTTCTCCCTCACTTTTGAAAGACAATTTTGTTGAATACAGAATATTAGCTGTCATTTTTTTCCTTTTTCAGGATCGTTACAATGTCATACCACTGCCTTTTTGCCTCCAAGGTTTCAGATGAGAAATCAGCACTTAATCTTATAGAGCATCCTTTATATGTGATTTATTTTCTTTCCCTTACTGCTTTCAGGATTCTCTCTTTGGATTTTGACAATCTGATTACTGTATTTCTTAAAAGAGATCTATTATTATTTTTTCTGTTTTGTGTAAGGTGACCTTTGTGGATGTGGATATCCATGTCCCTCATACAATTGGAAAAATTTCAATCATTATTTCTTCAAACACTTCCTCTATACCCTTGACCTTCTAGTCTCACTCTGGGAAACCCATAATGTTTATGTTTGCACTTTTCATGTTTTCATTCAAATCCCTAAGTACCTGTTCATTTTTTCCATGATTTTCTGCATCTGTTCTATCTGCAAATTTGCTTATATTCTATTTTCTAATCCATTGATTGTTTCTTCTGAATTGTTTCTTCTGATTGTTTCTTTTGAATCTGCTGTTGTTTGATTCAACTGTATTTTTTATTTTTTATTGTATCTTTCATTAACATAAGATTTCTTTTTTTAATATATATTTACAATTTCTTCTGTATGCTCATCAAGTTCTTCTTAATATCCTTGATTTTTTTCCTTCATCTCCTTTTTTTGAAGATTTCTGTGGAAATCTTGGATTAGTTGCTTGAAATTCTACGTCTCCTTTGCCTTTTTAGGTTGTTACTTTGACTGTGCCAAACCTTATATTTCTTAGCATAGTTTGTATTTTTTTTCTGATATCAAGCATCTTTTCATCTTGATGAGTTTATTTTGTTTAATAGCTTCTTCTTGCTTAGTGTTTTATTTTTATTTTTATTTATGTTAAGGCTCTTCTTTGACAC
The DNA here is from genome assembly GCA_026826555.1 of Tolypeutes matacus. Taxonomy (NCBI): domain Eukaryota; kingdom Metazoa; phylum Chordata; class Mammalia; order Cingulata; family Chlamyphoridae; genus Tolypeutes; species Tolypeutes matacus. The sequence goes on from JAKSZT010000391.1 coordinate 5,822, forward strand.
TTAGTTCCCATTATTCCAAATATTTAAATTTGCCTGTCTTAAACTGAATAAAATAAAGGAAAAAAAATATAAAAGAGGAAAAATGGAAATGCAAACAGGATAAAGGGAGAAAATGAAGAGAAAAAAGAAAGTAAAAAGATGGAAGGAAGGAAGGAAGGAAGGAAGGAAGGAAGGAAGGAAGGAAGGAAGGAAGGAAGGAAGGAAGGAAGGAAGAAAAGTCCAGGTAACACTCTTAGGCAACTAGTGTCCACTAGGGTCATCCTTCTCATTTCCACATGCCCACCTATTGCTCCATGGCCCTGGTGCTCCCTGAGTACCTGGAAAAAGAGAGAGAGGAAAAAAATATCTAGACTTGCCCCTCAAGCCACTGGTGTCTGGATAGATTCCTCCATGTCAACCATCTGCACCTGCCTATTGCTCCGTGGTGCCCTAACTTCATGGCTACCTTAAAGAGGAAAGAAACAAATAAAATAAAATACTAAACAAAATCCATGGACTATCTTCTCAGGTTGCAGGCATATAGGTAGGCCTCTCCATGCTATGTGCCCACTCTTGCCACCTTGTGGCCTTACCACTCCCCAGTGATCTAACTAGACAAATCCCTGACTAGCTATCCACTCTGTTTGCCCCAAAGTCATTAGAGTTTCCTATGCTTAATAAGCCTACCAGTCATCCCTCTACTTCTGAAGGATGAGTACAGCTGCTGCCCTCTACTCCCTCATCTTTGATCCAACTCAACTGTTTTTCAGATGTCACTTGTAATACCTACATACTGACTTTTCTTTTTAGAATTTTAAAATCTAATTATAATATTTTTAGGGAAATTTAAAGCATCTAGGGCAGCCCCCACAAATTTATGAGAATAAATTTGAAAAATTACACTATTTTTTTTTGGGGGGGAGTTCAATTATTTGTTTTTGGTGTTTTTTTTTTAATTTTTTTATTGTAGGTGAAAATCAAATTTTTCACAATACAAACCAATATTTGTAAAATGACATATAGATATGTATGCATATATGTGCATTTGCTTACATAAATATTATTATTTTTTCATATATAATTTAAAAGATGCTTAGATTACATAATTGATTTCAAAGCATTGCATAAACCAACAGTAATCAAATAATTGTGGTAATTTCAAAAAGATGGACAATTAAATTAGTCAAACCCACTAGAGAGTTCACAATTATATCTGCACACACATGATCTACTAAATCTAAGAAAAGGAATGTAAGTAACTCTTTGAGGAAATGATAGTGTTTTCAACAAATTTTGATGGAACAATTGGACATACATATACACAGCAAATTAACAATGACCTGTACCACACACACTATACCTACATTAATTCAAAATGGATCATAGATTTCTACATAAAATATAAAATATGCAGTATTTACAATGAAACATAGAAGAAAATCATTAGGTCCTTGGATTAGAAAAGGAAATGTTATAGTCAATACAAAACTATAATCAAAAGAAAGAAAAGGCATGATAAATGAATTTTTAAAAGGTGAAAAATGTTCTTACAGGAATGAGATTGTAAATAGAAGGAAAAAAGTATGTTATGGCCTAGAAGAATATATTTGAAAACCATATAGTCATCAAAGAACTAATATTTACTTTAGATAAACATGTATTAAATATGAACAAGAAAAACATGAACAACCCAATAAAAATAAGCACAATAAAAAATTGTACAACCCAATTAAAAATGAATCAATGTTTTCAACAGGTAATTCATCAAGGGTGAAATAAACTTAGCAAATAATAGATGAGTAGATACTAGACATCATTAGTCATTATATAAATGCAAATACCACTTGAATGCCTAAAATTAAAGACTGACCACAGAAAATGTTTGTGCGGAGATGGAACAAGAGAAATCTTATATTTCCATTTCCCCAATCAGGTTAATCTGGAAAAACCCTCTTTGGTTAAGCTGTGGTAAAATAGGGCAGGAAATCATTAATGAGAATGGGCTGCTTTTGTTTTATTTCAAAATTGTCATTTTTTCCCTCCACTCCTGAAAACATAAGAATATTGTTCTCTGAAATTCGTAGTGGCAATCTGATGGGATTTCTGTAGATAAAACCCAAGCAATGTGGGTGCCCCTAAACTTACCCCAAGGAAATTTTGTCTCTCAAGCTAGCCCATACTTGCACTCCAGCAATTCCTCACTTATTTAACCCCTTTTTTTGTTTGTTTGTTTTTTAAGATTCTTTATTTTTTTAAATATTTTTTTAAAAAGATACTTATATTACATAAATGTTACATAAAAATATAAGGGATGCCTATATGCCCCACTCCCTACATCTCCCTCATTTCCCCACATTAACAACATCTTTCATTAATGGGGTACATTTGTTAAAATGGATGAAAACATTTTGGAGCATTGCCAATAAGCATGGATTATAGTTTACATTGTAGTTTACACTCTTTCCCACACAATTTTGTAGGTTATGGCAAGATATGTAATGTCCTGTATCTGTCATTGCATTGTCATTCAGGACAATTCCATGGGGTGGAGGAAGATGGCTGGTGTGGGGTGTCAGTGATGGGGGGGATGCTTGGGAGGAAGTTCACCTAAGCATACATATAACATCTTTAAAAATGTTTAAATATTCATGGGACATTGTCACAGTGGGTGGAGACTCACACAGTAACTGAGAGAATACTGAATTGCCATTCTGAAGGGCTCTGCCACATTCTCTAAGAGAGCAGAAACAGTCTCCCAAATGCAGAGGCAGTGACTGGCAAAAGAGAACGATCCGCTGATGGGCTTTTGATATTGATGACTAGGCTTATGAATCTTTACTTTTGAAATTGAAACTTAGCCTATTGTTGTTGCGTGCCTAAGGGTTACCTCCTGAGAGCCTCCTTGTGGCTCAAATACAGCCTTTCTCCAAGCCAAACTCAACATATGAAGGCATTATCTCCCCTCCAGAAAGGGACATGACTCCCAGGGATGAGCCTTCCTGGCACCGAGGGATTGCTACCAAGCACCAAAAAACAATGCAACTGGAAAAAGACCTCAAGAAAAAGGGGGAAAAGGAAAAGACAAATGAGTTGATATGGCTAAGAGACTTCAAAGTGGGTCAAGACGTTATCCCAGAGGTAACACTTATGCACATCACAGCAGGATCTCATAGACCTCCAAAGTGGATACTACCCCAAATATGGGGGCTCCTGAAGGCTCTGGAGACACCCAGGTCCTACAGTGAAGGGTGGATATCTCCACAGTTTGATGCCTTGACAGTGGACAATACTATGGAGTTTGTGCTCCTGCAAATGACAGATTTGGACTGAATTATGTCTTTCATGAACATGACTCATCTATCCCTTCTATTTAAACCTATACTTGGTGCTGGACTTTGTAGGTGTACATACAGAGACTCAAGTTTTTGAGCTGTTCATGTGCCAGCTGGGCCTGGAACCTTGCTGGAGTTGCAACACCTATTCTACAGCTCATTGGACTCACCTAGGACAACTGGTGGGGAGATGATGACAATGGTCATCTCAGGGAATGGAGAAAGTCCATCCATCTTCCCCATGGGATATGAGCCGCCTCTCAATTGGAGTTGGAATGGTTATCACCATCCCAGAAACCATGGGATTGGAGGAAGAGCTATGGACTACAGTGGACTTACTAGTATTCCACTATAGACATATTGTGATTCTAGCAATGTAAGAAATTACAACATTGATGTGGACCAGTGGCCACTGGAGGCTCTTGGGGCAAGGAGAGGGAAAAGCAGTTGTAATATGGGGGCTTTTTTGGGACTTGGAATTGTCCTGAGTGATGTTGCAATGACAGTTTTAGGCCATTTTATATCATCACCTAACATGCAGAACTGTGTGGGAGAATGTGAACTATGGTCCATGCTTAATGATGAAGCCCCAGGATGCTTTTATAATTGCAATGAATGTGCCACACTAATAAAGGATGTTCATATCAGAGGGTGTGGGAGGTGTGGGGAGTGGGGCATATGGAAATCCTTATATCTTTTGTGCAACATTTATGTAATCTAAGTATCTTGTTACTAAATATACAGGGAATTCCACTATGCCCCACTCCCTACACCTCCCACATTTTCCCACATTAACAACATCCTTCATTTGTGGGATACATTTGTTACAATTGATGAAAACATTTTGGAGCATTGCCAGTAACCATGGATTATAGTTTACATTTTAGTTTACACTCTTTCCCACACAATTTTGTAAGTTATGACAAGATATGTAATGTCTTACATCTGTCATTGCATTGTCATTCAGGACAAATCCCAAGTCCTGAAAATGCTTCCATATTATACCTGGTTTTCCCTCTCCCTGTCATCAGAACCTCCAGTGGCCACTGCCTCCATATCAATGATATAATTTCTTCCATTGCTATAATCAAAATAAGTCTCTAGTAGAATACCAATAAGTTTACTTTAGTCCATATATCATTACCCAGGCAGGCTGCAGCTTCTGTGGTTTCTGTGCTAGAATGTGATTGTTTGTATCTGCCCTTCTCTTCAGTGTTTGAGATTTTTTTCCAAGAAACCTCAATTGTCTAAGGGGTCTAAGATTTGCTGACAGTCAGTTTTTCATAATTTTTCTGGTTTAGAGGCTGGGAGTGAAGACTATACAAGCTATTTACATGTCCAAAGTGAAACCAGTTCAATATTCAATTAAAGCTCTTTAAATTTTTTTCTAAGATTGTTTAGTCTTTAAAAACATTTAGGATAGTATCCTCTAAATTTCCAAATATATAAAAAATCAATTATTGTTAACTTCTACCTTAAATTCACAGTTCTGTACAATGACTCTTGTTTAAAGTTTATTGACGCATTTTTTAACACTCTACTAAGTATTTTAGAAATATTTTATCTCTGTATGTAGGAATATGCATTCATTCATTGTTGGAAGTAAAATTGTATATTTGTCCAAATATGACTGCAGTTTTGAATTGTGTTATTTTATCTTTTATTTCTTACTTTTACTTGCCTTATGAATAATTGATAAATGAGTTTAAATATTCCACTGGAAAGGAGAATTTATCTGTTTTCCCCATAGTGATGACCCTGCAACTAATACTAGATCTTCCCAATATTAATCTCACTAAATCTTCTGGAATAGGCCCTTTCACTCCTGAATTGGCTCAATAGACTTTATTTTGTTTCTTAAGTATTAATTTTTCAGTAGTGGCAAGGTTCAGGCTGGCACTTCCCTAGGTGGTGGCACATAAGTTTGCCAAGGATCTGAAAGCTGTGGGGACGGAGCCTAATGGCTCTGTTTAGATTGGGTATAATTGACCAAAGCCCTCTGGAAAGATTGTGACACACCAGAGGGAGTTTCCCATTGCCCATTTCCAGGCTGTGGATTCCCATCTTTATCATATTTAGATCTACATTTATCTGTACAATGCTTTTCCTTACGGCACCATGGGCACTAAGGGAGAATTCTTTCAGGGAAAGAATCTTTAAGAAAATCCTGATGGGAGCTATCTACAAATTTCTCTTTCTCCTCATCTATTTCCTCTTCATTCTCTGTTTGTAAAAGTTCCAGTACTGATTTAACAGTAGACCAAGTAGGCCAAATCGTAGTCAGGATCTGTGCCCCTTGAACATGTAATTTCTTTAATTCTCTTCCTACTTTCCCCCAATCTTCTAATTCTAAACTACCTAATGCAGGAAACCAAGTGCAGCATTTCTCAATATCTTGTAAGAGCTCTAAAAGAAAAACCTCACTAGCTTTGGTACTTCCAGCTTTAAGAAGTTGCTTTAGGAGACAAGCATAGTGCTGGTACTTTGCCATGCTGTCTCTGTTTCCCATAGTAACCCTGAATTATGCCCGAGAGTTGTCCCTACCTTACCAGGGACTCCAGAGTACTCTTCACCTTCTCAGGGGCTCTGCAGTGTTACACCACCATTTTAATTTCACTCAAAGTGATTCTTCTTACAATCCATCCCTGTTCAGGAGCCACTTGTTGAGACCAGCTGACCAATGAAAGGAAGGCACTGAAGACCTTAAGGAAAAGACAAACACACAATAGAGAAAAGATGAGACCAGGGGACTAACAGTCTCAAGGACTGAAAGCCCAGATTCTGGTTTCACCACTGTATTTATTGGGAGTCTGCAAAAGGAGAAAAATAATGCAGAGAATGTCCACTTATCTCTTTGCAACGTAGTATGTTCTTTAGTCATTGCTGTTCTACCCATCCAGAATATTCTGCACAAAACTGGAATGTTTCTAATCAGCATCAAGAAAGCTTTGTTTGCTTCAGGGAAACATTGCAACTTCAGGCTGTTTTCCCACAGGAATGGGTGTTGTCCATTATCATCCTTTTGTTAGTTGTCCTGGGCAAGTCTGAAGAACTGGAGAGTAGGTGTTGGCTACATCTCTGCTGAGATTCAAGGTGTAACTAGTACATGGATAGCCCAAAGATTTAAATCTCTGGGACATATATTTAACTGGTACTGTGCTAGTTATAGGTTCAAATAAAATGGACAAAAGAACCATGTATAGAAAAATTATGCATGAGTCTAACTCTGCTACATTGGAGAGATAAGTTATCATATATTCCAAGGAAACCCTACTGACTGGGTGTTGATTTGCTGGGGTTGAATGCCCTGCTTATACTTTGCAGACAATTCTAGAGATTTCAGGCTGGAGGCATTGTTTTCTATGGAAGTCAGAGAGATCTTCTGAAGACATACATACATATAACCACTGGAATGAAATCCTGACTCATGTTTGAAATCTCTTAGCCATAAAAACTGGTTTGTATTTACTACTTCCCCATTTAGTCAAGGTCTTTTTCCAAATGTATTGTTAACTGGCATTTGGGAATAATCACTTTGTGTCAGAAAGGCCCATTCCCAGGTATCATGTCCCATGCCGGGGGAAAGGCTGTGAGCTTCTATGCAGAGTTTGGCTTAGACAGAGTCCACATATGAGTAAAAAAGAAATATTCAGGGGGTACTTCTTAAGCAATATATATGACTAGGCTAAGTTTCAATTTTATAAGAATAAGGTTCATAAGCACAAGCATTAGTAAGATATTATTAATAAGAGTAATAAGATATTCTTAAATACCATTCCTAAGATTCATAAGCAGGGCTAGGATGAATTTTGAATTTTAGGCATTCTGAAACCATAAATCAGGGAAATCACCAGTCTGGAAATACTAAACAAACTGTGACCTAAAGCATAACAGTAACAGCTAGCATTTACATGGTCTTAATATCTACAAGCCTTTCATTGTTCTGTGTCTACATGTGTTAGATTATTTTATATTAATAAGAAAACTTTGTAAGGGATAGATTCCTCTCTATTTTCAGATGAGTAAAGTGAGGCATGGAGAAGTCAAATGAAACATCCAAGAACACATGGTCAGTAAAGGATGAAGGTGAGTCTTCATAGGAACTAGGCTGGAATCAGTGAAACTGCCGCTTACCAACACCCTTGAAACTGCCACATACTAATCGACTTTTCAGAGTAGACACTCCCTTAACTGGTTTGTAGAAATTTTTACAAGTTTCTACTTCACTTTTCTTCAAATGTCCACCTCATCATGTTTAGTCATAAGAGGCTTGCTGCATCATGAGATATGTTACTGATTCTTCTTCCCCTTGCAGCACCTACAAAATCTGGCTCTGAAAAGTTCTAACCAGGGAGCATGCTAGGCCTCCATTTTGAGATGAAGCATAACTACCACAGTTCATGAGAGCTTTGGGAGAAATATCTCATCACATTTAGTTATCAATCTCTGTACTTTTTTCCCTCTCCCACAACTGACAGCACCTTTTTTGAGGAAAGGGAAAAGTTTCAACTCATTTTTGTTATATAATATCACTTCTCTCACCAAAATATGCTTCTTTGACTGATGCCATGTATTTCTTGTTGCCACATTTACATTCAAACTGAGCCCATGGAACTGAGCTATGTCAGAGATGATGTCACACAAGGGTTACTAGAAGCCTTGGTGCTTACTCAGCTCCCACCTGCTCCTCTGTGAGGTTGTTAATCTCAGATCTCCCTGTGGGAGGGTACTTTGGCTATAAACAGGACTAAATCAGAATCCAAACCTCAGGAAAATTTGGGACAGCACTTACATCTAGACAAGTTATAAAATCTTGCAGAAACTCTTCTTTTAGGTTCACATTCACCGAGGTAATATGAAACAACAATCTGGGAAGAAGAGACCTTTCTCTAAAACTTTAGGTAAGGATGGAAGGAAAATTGTCTGACTGATGGGAGCTGGAAAATGAGGGGTCTGATTCTCCCTGTCCAGGGTTCCCATGATTTCTCTGGGACCTGAGTTATCCTGGGCCAGAACAAAAATGATGGATCTGAAAAAAGGAGTAAAGCTCACTGAAGCTTTTGCTGAGAAAGTACTTTTTGTTACTTAGTGGAAAATTAACAAAATTTCTTAATATGAATGAATAAATGAATAAATGAGTGAGCAAATACAAGAATTTTTAGTCTGAGGGGCTTCCAGAATTGGCTCAGAAAATGTATCCAATTATGTATTCCAAGATCTAAATGTTTTGTGTAGATATAAAGGGAAGAAATGGACAAATGAGGCAGAGGAGTGGGGGACAGGGAACAGGGTGTTCAGAAAGATTTTTACTTCACTGTAATTGTTATTACATTTTCTAATGAGATTGTATTTTTTGAGCAATTTAAGAAAGCAATATAATTGAGATCATCTAATAAAGGCATGGTAACAGGACCTTCTTTTCAGGAAAAAGCAAATTTAACATTAAACTGTTCTTGGTTAAAAAATGCTAAAAAGAAAAGGTATAACTGTGAGAACTAATGCACATTATATGAGTTAAAATCTTTCTTTAAACATAATTTATTTTTCATAAGCTTTCCTTTAAAAGAAGTTTGGAAACACATTAAAAAGATGTGACCATTTCTCCTATTTCAGTGTTTGCATTCTGAATTTTCCAAGAAAATCATTTTCATAAAATACTTCTTTAAGTAACATACTATTAGGAAGTTTCAGGCATATGAAATTATTTCAATGTTACAAAGGAGAAAATCACTTGGAATTCACAAATAAATACCAAAATTCGTATATGTATATATGAATCTGTAGTTGTAAACATAAAATCCCAATATTTATTATATTGTTTTCAAAGAGGAAAGATGTTTGCTATAAGGGGCTACTTTATCACAGGCTCCTATCTCCAGGCCCGGCAAGATTCAAAGAGTATCAGAGATGTCTTCTTCAACTTCCACTGAGAAGACCATTACTTCATTCACCTATGGGTCTGCTTCAGATTGTCAAAGGTCAGGTGCAAATATTTTAGCAGAGAGCACAGAGTAAAGGGTCTAGCAGTTGAGGGGCAAACCAAAACCACATATTCACCAGTGGGAAAAACACCCTGGATCTTTGAGTTTGAACTCTTCAAAGAGAGCACTATCAGCTTTCTCCCCAGTCTAATCAACACTGGGTCCTTGCTCAGCTCCCAAAAACCCTTCCAGGAGGAACCTGAGACTTGCATCCCTGAGCCCACTGTAAAGATGAGAGGAGGATGAGAGGACCCGTGCTGTGACCCCAGTCTGGCTGTTTACCAGGCAGCATGGTTTTCATTGTATGGCTTGTTGACATGTGATTCCCTCCATGGAGGCATTACTTGGCACATGTAAGGCATGAGGTAAAGAGGGATTCAACTTCCATGTCCTCTTTGAGGAGATGCTGGAGAGGTGGAGGTCCCACTGAGAACAGCCCCATTCCAGAATGCTAATAACTGGCTCAGTGAATCCTGAAGGCCAATATGAGAAAGGAAGTGAAAAAGAGGGAAGAAATCTGTTTCTGCTTACAGAAGAAGTCAGAAGAAACTGAGAGCAGCACATTCTCAAGGAGAGGGTGAAGTGCTTAAAGACCTTCGGGAAGACACCCTGATTTGGAAAGATAAGGATGTTTGGGCTGAGAAATGGGAATCTTGCTGTCAAGACCTCTCTTCAGGCTACTTCAATACATCTGCTCTTTAAGAAGCAGCATTCCATCCACTACAGCTCCTAGCTTACCCCAGCTTCATGGGTATCACCTGCCCTAGGAGGAACTGAACATCAGTTCAGGCTCAGAACCTCACCCAGGTCAGGAGTATATAGAAGCCTTATCAGAACAAGAGTTCTAGAAGACCCTGAATATGAGCTACCCTGTATTCCAGGAAGGAGAAATGGGATATTATTGGGGCATGTGATGCTGAAGAGGGTCTCAGACAAGCCAGCTCCACGGTCAGTGTGTTTCTGAAGGATGATGTAAATTTATTTTTTCATGGTAGAAGGAACAGAATCAGTGCAAGGCTGTGGGGAATAGTGCCTACATGGAAACAATGGGCCAACCTACAGGGAGTGAAAAGAAGGAGGGCATTGCAAGAGAATGGGAGGGAGTTGTGAGATAAAGTGAGTTCATGACACCAGCAGTTTCCTCACAGTAAGAAACTGAATTTGGGTTTATGATATATTGTTTCCTCTTAGTTCAGTTGAAGTGGCAATTGAGGTAGAAGAATTCTACTGAGCACTTTACTTTTCTGAGTAAGAGTAGAACCAGTACATCATGGATATACTGCTGCAAAGCTCTGCTTAAATGTATGAGAACTTTTAAATAGATTTTCTCCTGCGATTTTACACATATCATTGAGTCTTGTTGGCTTTTATTTTTTCTGTTCTATGACCTGACCTATCCTGAGATCATCACATAGACAAAAACACAGATCATAGTAAAGGCAAAATAGAGAGGCAAAGTTATCCTAAACCTGAACTGAACTAGAGCAACCTGTATAATCAGAAGTGAGGATGGGAGAGCCAAATTCAGACCCAAATTCTCTAGTGGGCAGCAGAGCATAACTCATAGCCAAGCATGAAGTCCCAGGGCCTGGGAACTCATGGAGGTACCAGAGGCATATCCATCTCCCTGAGCTATGAGACCCAGAGTGGCAGAGAGAGGCTTTCAGAGACACCAGAAAGGTGGTCTGGGACTTCAGGACAATCACATCCATCCCCATTGTGTCCTATTTTTGCAGATAGATTGTGACAGCTCCAATGATCATTAGCTTCTGAGGCAGAAGTAATTGAGGACTTTAAGAGGTGGTTAATCTGTATACTACCACCATGAAAAATAAAAGCCTGTGTAGCACAGATGTACCACAGTAGGAGCTGGTAGAGGCTGGGCAGAGACTGGCTTATGGCTTCCAACTCCTTGAAGACCTTTTGCCTAAAACCTTTTTCCTTATAATTACATCTTCTCAGTTAAGTCCCCATTTGTTCAGTTCTGAGAAGGCCTAGAGTGTACAATGGTGAGTTTTCAAGTAGAGCACATTGGGGAAAAATGTGAGAGCAGTATATGAGAAAGACAATCTTGTAGTGGCCGATATGTTGCCTATTGAACTGCACTCTTATCCAACTACTCTCTATTTCTATAAATGCACTCTTTATAGTTACTTCAAAATTGATATAAAGATAGAGATTACCAGAGGTTCTGAGGGGATGGGGAAGAAAGACTAGGTAGAACGTAGAGCATTTTCTTCTGCATGATATTGCAATGATGGATACAGAGCCTTATACATTTTCTCAAAACCTATAAAATTGTGCTTTGCAAAGTGTAAACCATAATGTAAATGGTTAGTAGCAATGTTTCAATATTTGTTCAT
>JAKSZT010000392.1:0-20634 GCA_026826555.1 Tolypeutes matacus
CCTAGCTGGGAAAGGGAGGGGGCTACCAGAGAAGACTGGAGAACTGTGTCATAATGTTTGAATTACAAGGCTCTTAGCCCCCAGACAGTAAGTTCTACCACATTGATCTGGTCTGTCTCACAAAAATTACACTCTGACCAGGCATTGAATTGTGAGCTGCCAATGAGCACCATATCCTGGCAGACCAAGGAAGTGCAAATAAGAAAATTAATAAGCACGAGAGGATTTTCCTGGCCTCTATAGCCTCCCTGCCCAAGGCCCTAGGAAAAGAAACTATAACCAATAACTGGTTCCAGTGCCCAGTTTTGAGCAACCACCAAGACAATCCTAACAGTCAAGTATGAGCAAAAATTAAAGAGTTTTGGTAGCTCACAGCCTCCTGCCACTAAAACCCTATTAAAGAGAAAGATATAGAGCATCTAAGTAAAATACAACCTAATCAGATGCCTAAACACCAGCAAAAATTATGAGCCATACTAAGAAAATCGAAGACATCGCTCAAGAAAAGAAATACATCAAAGTACTAGAAGACCTGTAGAATTTGAGAGAACTAATCAGTGAGATGAGCACAAATTTCCAAAATCAAATTTTTGAGATGAATGAATATATAGTTAAATAGATAAATGACAAGAAGATGACAATGAGGGAATGAAAGAATAATTTGAAATCCTGAACAGAAAAGTAATGGAGTTCATGGGAATGAAAGACACAACACGTAGTCAAAAACACATTGTAGGCATACAACACAGACTCGAAATGATAGAAGAAAGAATAAGTGATACTGAAGACAGATCAGCTAAAATTGAAGAGAGACTAGAACAGAGAGAAAAAAGAATGGAAAAATTGAGCAGGGGCTCAGAGAGTTGAATGACAACACGAAACACAACAACAAATGAGTCATGGGAGTTCCAGAAGGGGCAGAGAAAGGAAAGGGGTCAGAAAGAGTATTGGAGGAAATAATAGCTGAAAATTCCCAACTCTCACAAGGCAAAGAAACTTACATAACAAAGAAGCATACCATACCCCAATGAGAATAAATCCAAATAGACCCATGCCAAGGCACATACTATTCAGAATGTCCAATGTAAAAGATAAAGAAAAAGTTCTCAAAGCAGCAAGAGGGAAGCAAGCGATCACGCACAAAGGATGCCCAGTAAGACTTAATGCAGATTTCTCTTCAGAAACCATGGAGGCGAGAAGACAGTTGTATGATACAAAAAGGAAACTAAAAGAGAAAAACTGCCAGCTGAAATTTCTTTATCCAGCAAAACTGTCCTTCAAATATGAAGGTGAGTATAAAATATTCACAAAGAAACAGAATCTAAGAGAGTTTACAAAAAAGAATCCACCTTCACAGGAAATATTAAAGGAAGACTTAGAATCTGAAAGAAAAAGACAGGAGAGTGAAGGTTGGAGGAGGGTATAGAAAAAAGAAAAGCAGAAAGGATAACCAAAAGAGTAAAAAGAGAGACAAAAACAAGATGGCATATGAAAACAAAACAATACAATGGAGGAAATAAATAGTGCATGCTCAGTAATATCATTGAATATGAATGGATTAAATTCCCCAATCAAAAGATACAGACTGACAGAATGGATAAAAAAACATGAGCCATCCATATGCTGCTTACAATAAACCCACATCAGACCCAGGGATACAAACCGATTGAAAGTACTAGGTTGGAAAATGATACTCCACACTAATAGTAAACCAAAAGAGCAGGGGTAGCTATACTAACATCAGACAAAACAGACTTTAAATGCAAAAAAGTGATAAGAGATAGGGAAGGCCATTATACATTAATAAAAGGGATGATTTTCCAGGAAGTTATAACAGTCATAAATACCTATGCACCTAACCAGAGTGCCCCAAAATATATGAGCCAAACTCTGGCAAAACTGAATAATTGTCAGATACATCAACAACCCTCTCACATCATTAGATAGAACAACTAGACAGAAGATCAACAAGGAAACAGAAAACTTGAACAATACGATAAACAAGTTAAACCTAACAGATATATACAGAACACTGCATCCAAACTCAGCAGGTTATACATTCTTCTCAAGTGCCCATGAATCTTTCTCCAGGATAGAACACATGTTAGGTCACAATTCAGCTCTCAATAAATATAAAAACATTGAAATTATACAAAGCACCTTCTCAGATCATAATGGAATGAAACTAGAAATCAATAACAGACAGGAAAAAAAGGAAATTTGGAAATGTGTGGCGATGGAACAACACATTCCTAAATATTCGGTGGGTCAAACAAGAAATTACAAGTAAAATCAATAAATATGTTGAGACAAATGAAAAGGAGAATACAACATATCAAAACTTATGGGACACAGCGAGGCAGTCTTGAGAGGGAAATTTATAGCCCTAAATGGCTCTATTAAAAACCAAGAAAGAGCTAAACTCAAAGATATAATTGAACAACTAGAGAAACTAGAAAAAGAAAAGCTAACCAATCCTAAAGCAAGCAGAAGGAAATAAATAATAAAGATTAGAAAAGAAATAAATGAAATTGAGAACAGAAAACAATAGAGAAAATCAACAAAACCAAAAGCTCGTTCTTTGGGAATATCAATAAAATTGACAACCCCCTCGCTAAACTACCAAAGAAAAAATTAGAGAAGATGAAAATAAACACAATCAGAAACGAAAGGGGGGAAATTACTAATGACCACACAGAAATAAAAAGAATCAGAAGAGGATATTATGAGAAACTGTGTGCCAGAAACCAGAAAACCTAGATGAAGTGGACAAATTTCTAGAAACACATAACTACCTACACTGATGCTACAAGAAATACAAGAACTTAACAAACAAATCACAATTTAGGAGATTGAATCCATCATCAAAAATCTCCCAGCAAAGGAAAGTTCAAGACCAGATGGCTTCACAGGTTTATTCTACCAAGCATTTCAAAAAGAATTAACACATATCTTGTTAAGCACTTCCAAAAAATTGAAGATGAGAGAAAATTATCCAACACGTTTTATGAAGCCAATATCACCCTATACCAAAGCCATATAAACATTCCACAGGAAAAGAAAATTACAGACCAATGTTTCTAATGAACATAGACGCAAAAATTCTCAGCAAAATACTTGCAAATCGAATCCAACAGCATATCAAAAGACTTACACATCATGAAGATGTGGGCTTTATTCCTGGTATGCAAAGTTGGTTCGACATAAGAAAATCAATCAATGTAATACACCACATTATCAAATTGAAGGAAAAGAAACACATGACCATCTCAATAGATGCAGAAAAATCATTTGACAAAATCCAATATCCTTTTTGGATAAAAATACTCAAAAGATAGGAATAAAAGGAAAATTCCTCAATATGATAAAAGGCATATACAAAAAAATCCACAGCCAACATCATACTCAATGGGGAAAGGTTGAAAGCTTTCCCTCTAAGATCGGGAACAAGGCAAGAATGCCAATCGTCAACATTGTTATTCAACATTGTGCTAGAAATTCTAGCTAGGGCCATTAGAAAAGACAAAAAAAAATTAAAGGAATCCAAATAGGAAAAGAGGAAGTAAAACTCTCACTCTTTGTGCATGACATGGTCTTGTACTTAGAAAATACTGAAGTATCCACGACAAAGCTACTTGAACTAATAAATGAATTCAGCGAAGTGGCAGGATACAAGATCAACACACAAAAATTGGTAATGTTTTGTACACTACTACTGAACAAGCTGAGGAGGAAATCAGGAGGAAAATTCCATTTCAATAGCATCAAAAAGACTCAAATACCTAGGAGTTAATTTAACCGAAGAAGTAGAGGACCTATATGCAGAAAACTACAAAACAGTGCTGTAAGAAATGAAAAAAGACGTAAACAAATGGAAAGACATTCCGTGTACATGGATTGGAAGAATAGATACTGTGAAGATGTAAATTTTGCCCAAACTGATTTACAGATTCCATGCAATACCAATCAAAATCTCAATAGCTTACTTTACAGAATTAAAGAAGACAATTACCAAATTCATCTGGAAGGTGAAGTACACCCGAATAGCCAAAAGCAATCTCAAAAAGAAGGGCAATGTGGGAGGAATTTCACTGCCTGACCCTGAAACATATTACAAAGTGACAATGGTCAAAACAGGATGGTACTGGCATAAAGATGGACACATGGAACAGTGGAATAGAATTGAGAACCCAGAAATATACCCTTACCTATACAGTCAACTGGTTTTTCACAAAACTGCCAAGCCCACATTAATGGGAAAAAAGTCTTTTCAACAAATGGTGTTGGGAGGACTGGATATCTATACTGAAAAGAATGAATGAGGACCCCTATCTCTCCCCCTATACAAGAATCAACACAAAATGGATCAAGGATCTAAATATAAGTGCCAGTACCATAAAACTACTAAAAGAAAATATAGGGAAACATCTTCAAGACCTTGTAATAGGTAGTGGTTTCTTGGACCTTACACCCAAAGAACGTTTAACAAAAGAAAAAATAGATAAATGGGTCTTCCTCAGAATTAAACACTTTTGCACCTCACAGGACTTTGTCAGAAATGTGAAAAGTCAGCCAACTCAATGGGAAAAATTTGGGGAAATCACATATCTTATAAGGGTTTAATTCCCAGGATATATATGAAGAGATGTTACAACTCAATAATAAAAACACAAATGACCCAAATAGAAAATGGGGAAAAGATTTGAATAGACATTTCTCCAAAGAAGAAATACAAATGGCAAAAAAACACATGAAGAAATGTTCAATATTACTCATAATTAGGGAAATACAAATCAAAACTACAATGAGATATCATTTTACAACTATCAAAATGGCCACTATTGAAAAGACAGGGAACTATAAGTGTTGGAGAGGATGTGGAGAGATAGGAACACTTCTTCACTGTTGGTGGGAATGTAGAATGATACACCCACTTTGGAGAACTGTTTGGCAGTTCCCAAAGAATTTGAATGTAGACTTTCCACGTGACCCTGCAATACCACTACTGGGTATATGCCCAGAAGAACTGAGAGCAGTGACACGAACAGACATCTGCACACTCATGTTCATAGCAACATAATTCACCATCGTCAAAAGTTGGAAACAACCCAGGTGTCCATCAACAGAGGAATGGATAAACAAATCGTGGTCTATACACATGATGGAATATTATGCAGCTGTAAGAAGAAATGAAGTCATAAAACATTTTGCAACATGGATGAACCTGGAGGACATTATGTTGAGGGAAGCAAGCCTGACACAAAAGGACAAATAGTGTATGAATGCATTACTATGAACCAAATATATTGTGTACCATCTTGATTGATCCAAAACGAAAAAATTTATATGCATCCTTTACTGTTAATTGAGAAATGTACATATTTATTCATCTGTGTTTTCCTTTTAGTTTTTAATTGTTTATATTTTCAATTATTAAATGTACAAATAAAGTTTCAAAAATATAAAAAAATAAACAGATCAACAACAAAAAATAAATTGATTAGTTTGCTAGCAGTAACACACTTTAAAAGAAACTTAAAATAATATTTTCAGGCAAAAAGAAAATAATCTCAGAATATTCAAGGTTCAGGATGGATTGAAGAACAATATCTGTTAATTAAATACATATATCTAAATGAGTATTGAATGGATAAAGTAATAATGATATCCGTGGCCTAGGGCATCAATAAAGTGTTAAAATACACCATAAAATATTACGTAACATAAGATGGGTAAATGGATATATTGCAATTTTATATCATTATGAATTCCAAATATAGATATTGGATTATGCTTGTAAACTGGTCTGTTAATCTGGACGTGATTAAGTTATGATAAGGGCATAGTCTGTGCCACAGTCAGTAGGGTATTGAACCCCGCATTTGCAGGTGGATTCTCAAACATAAAAAGACATGGAAGAGTACAGAACAGGAGTAGTTATTATGTTGGAGATCTAAAGCACAAAGACAGGAGGCCCCAGGGAAAAGAGAAAAGGCATGCAACTGACAGTTCACAGATGAACTTGTGGTGAGAGGCAAAGCTTAGAGAGCTTCACAGTCTACAGCTGACCTTGTGGAGGAAACAGAGGAGCTGAGCCCAGAGAGAAATGCAGCCCTGGGAAGTGAGGAATCCAAGGAGCCTGAAACTTGGCAAGTTTTGGCAGCTGTCTTGCTCCAAAATGGGGTAACAGATTTTGGGGTAGAAATAAACATATGCTTTATGGCATGGTAACTGTAAGCTTCTACCCCAAATAAATACCTTTTAACATGACCCAGATATTTCTGGTATTTTACATAAGCACACCTTTGGCTGACTAATGCAGGATATAAAATGTTTTAAAATAAGTTATTTGGCCAGTCAATAATAAATAATAAGTGCAGATTGGGAAAGGCAAGCAAAAGAGATATAATTTCCCCAGTAAATTTCAAAGAATATTAAATAGTACATCTCATCCAAATAAATAGAAGAAAAATAATTGAACAAAAAAAATCAGTCCAAAAC
Source organism: Tolypeutes matacus (assembly GCA_026826555.1). Lineage (NCBI taxonomy): Eukaryota > Metazoa > Chordata > Mammalia > Cingulata > Chlamyphoridae > Tolypeutes > Tolypeutes matacus. Next base: position 6,502 of record JAKSZT010000392.1, read on the forward strand.
AAAGTGTTCAGGATATCCTGGGTTGCCATGTTGGCCTATGTTCTGGGGTCATCTTACTCATGCACCTTTGGAAGGTGCACCTTTCTTATCCTTTAGAAGCCTGAAGTTTCCAGGGTAGATTTATGTCCTGGGTTTTGTCCCCATGGTAAATCAAGTGCTGTATCACTTCCCAATTTCCTCGTTATGAAGTCACCAAACTAGATGGGATGCTCATTTGAAGCAAGAAGAACCATGAAAGATAGATCAAATAAATAGGAGATATTGTTGCAGTTCCCAAATTGGATGCTTAGATGATTGATATTGGATCTTTCCTATCTTCTAATGAAAACATTCAATGCTATAAATTTCCCTCTAAGCACTCTTTTGCTACACCTCGCAAACTATGAAGAAGCATAAGACATTAAGAAGCATAGACAACCACATTACAAAAGGCTTGTGAGTGAAGTTATATCCACTTCCACAACACTACAGACTTAAGATGAAGGCAGAGAATGTAAGAACGTTGGGAAAATATTTTCTCTGACTGCAAGAATTGTTCCTCAATATAACACTTCTATGAATGTAACTTCACTTCAAAGGAATTTGCATCATGCTTACTTAAGCATGAGGGATTCTATGTAAGGAGAAAAGAATGAAAGCAATGAGTTTTACCAGTTTGCACCACATGATAGTCCTCCCTTTTAAGTGTAATGAGTGTGAAGTTTTCTTGTAAATTCAACCTCAAGAGATACCTGAGAATTAAACCTTCAGAGAAACCATTTGGGATTTAATGAATTTGGGAAAGCTGGAGTCACATCAAAGAAACATACAGGAGTAAAACCCTATGTATAAAAGGAATATTGGAAATCCTTCATCCAGGCATTAAATCTCATTGAGCATGAAATATTCATACATTAGTTAGTATTGTAATGAACATGTGAAAGCTTCCATCTGAAACAAAACGGAATGGAATATAGAAAATTCAAACTATAGAGAAACCATATGAGTGTCCTGAATGTAGTCTGCTCTTTACAGTTAATTTTAACTCTTCATTTTAAAAATCATACAGGGGAACAAGCATAGAAATATAATACTTGTGGGAAAACTTTCAACCTGAATAAAACCTCATTATTCATCAGGAAATTCTTACTGAAAAGAAATCATATATAGGTGGGGAAAGCTTTAATTCAAATGTCAAATCTGAGATACAAGAGATTTCCTACTGCAAAGAAACCTTATGCATATAAGGCATGTGAAAAAGCCTTTAGGTAAAAATCATATCTCACAGAACATGAAAATATGCATAGACAATTTATATATATCATTTTGCAAATGTTTGTATGTATTGTGAGAATTTTGATTTTTACCCACAATAAAAATAATTTTTTAAAAAAATTAATGCAAAGAATGCAGAAAAGCCTTCTGCCAAAAGCAACAGTTCATTAGACATCAGAGCATTCATTCTGGAGAAAAACCCTATATATGCAATCAATGTGGGAAAACCTTCAAACAGAAGGAAAACCTCATTAACCATCTGAGAATACATACTGGAGAGAAACCCTATGAATGTGATGGATGTGGGAAAGCTTTAATTCAGGTATCAAGCCTCATTACACACCAGAGAAGACAAACTGGAGAGAAACCCTATATATGTAAGGAATGAACGAAAGCCTTCAGTAGCAAATCAAATCACAATGACCATGAGAAAATTTATAATGGAGGCAAACCATATATATGGAAGGAATGTGGAATAGCCTTCAGCCAGAGGCAGTATCTCATTAAACATTACAACATTCATACTGGAGAGAAACCTTGTGAATGGAATGAATGTGAATCTCCAAAGTATCTCCACCTCCAGTCTGTGCAACTTGTTGCCAATGTTTTAAGGAACTGGCTGTGGCTGTGACTGTGCAATTTAGGATGTCTTTCTCCTCTTGGAAAAGTGCACTTGCAGTTTGTTCTGAGATCTGCTACTCCCACATCTTATTCCACACTCATGTGCGTTCAATTTGTTTCCACTAAGTGATGAATCAGAAACTGAGATTTTTCTTAATTTATATAAAGATGGCTTTCCACTTATTTCAAATTATTCTGGTTGTTTTCACTGGTTCTTCAATCCATTACATTCTGTGTAAGCATTTAAAAAATTACCATTTTAAAACTAATGTTTCCCATTTTTTTAGCATTTTCTTATAAGGCACCCCAACAATTGATATTTTTTTGAGTTTCTTCACCTAATTTTTATGTGGATCAATTTTAACAGCCATTGAAGTACAGTGGCCTTCTTTCTACTTAACTCCAATTTTCCTTGTAATTTTAAATCAGAAATCATCCTTTCATAATTAGACAATATACTTCTAATCACAACTATTTTAAGAAGTTAGAAATTTTATTTATATTCTTAACCTGTACTCCAATATATTTCTCATATGTGATAAGGTGTGGGATGAATGAAACCAGAGAATGCATGTATTAACAAACAGAAATGTGTACCGGAATGAATCTGTCAATGCAGATAGTTCTGAAGAAGGAGAAATGGGGGTTGAGGTTAGAGAAGGCATTTGACTGTGTGTCATAAGAGACATAAATAAATTTTATACTCTTTGCACAAATAATTTCGTTATAATTTAAATGAAATTACAAAAATAGTACACAATGAAATCAAACAAAGTGGTTGGTTTGAATATATTGATTTGTATCTGCAACATTACTGGGGTGAGGGGAACCCTCTCCCTTTGCTAAAAGAGACCCTATAATGGAAAAGTACACACTCCCCTCGACCCTCTCCCCAGCTGCCTGGACAGGTATACACCTCCACACCAAGAGTGAGCACGGAGTACGAGGAGCATGGACGCGAACATGTGAAGGCCACATTCCTCTCTACACGTGTCTGGTCAGAAGGCTATAAGCACCAAAGTAGAAGACGGACTTACTGCTGCTTTCTCACCAGTGAAGACACGCTAGAGTGACTCACATCACTAATGAGACTGTGAGTGTTGAGAAGGGCTTTCTCCCTTTTCTCCTTTGCAGATCAAGAACCTATGATGATGGTTTTCATTGGGGCTCTGTGAGTTGGTTCCCAAACAGGACACTCCCTCTCTGGCTTGGGTGAACTACAATGAACCCGTGTTAAATTCCAGCTTCTTAAGGTGTTCATCGGTTTCTTCCCATTCATCCCCTCCATTCTCTCCTGGGATTGAAGATGTCTGGAACATTTTCAACTCAGTTCAAAATGCGTTGAATATTTTATATTTAATTATTATGAGAAATATCTGGCATCTGCACCCTCTGAGGTTTTCTGCAAACATGGCATTATCTCACAACCTCACTTCTCTTCTTGCCTGCCCTAGGTCCCAAGACTTTCTGGGATTCCTGTAGTATTCACTTGGGTCACTGGTCTAATGTTGTGATTCTGGTGATGTTATTGCTGTAGCCAATGATGTAATTTGATTTTTGACATTTCCTTCCTGACAACAACAGGTTTCCATCTTGCCATTGCACTTTCTTTAGCTGTCCCAAAATTGGGGAAGATGAAGGTAGAACTGGAATCAGGAGACCTGAGTCTGTGCCTGAGATCCAGGATGGGTACAGTAAGAGCAGCCGCTGCAGAGGGTCAAATCTGGAGGACAAGGGAAGAAGCAAAGTGCAAAAGGAGCTGGAGCAGAAAGTCTCCTCTTTGTGCCCTGACTGCTCTGCTATACCAAACCCCAGCACCCATAATTTGATAAGCCCCTGCCCACCTGGACAACCCCTGTCTTTGGAAGGTACATCATATTGGGGCATCTGTTACTTTAGACTTGGACCCAAACCATGTGACAACCCTGCCTTACTCCCTGCCTTGTAGGCTTTCCTGGCCAAGAGACTTCCCCCCGCTGCATCTTTCCAGTACTGATTCCCACCTACTCTGAAGATATCCAGAGTTTACATGTGAAATACCTGAGCAGCAGCATCACACAGCCATTTGGGAACAGGGCCCCTCTCCAACACTGTATCCCCAGCTGTTTGAGTTTGCCAAGTGTTGCCATTTCAAAATACCAGAAACAGGTTGGCTTCTATTGAAATTTATTAGGGTTAAAGCTTACAGTTCTGAGGCTGTGAAAATGTCCAAATCAAGGCACCATCAAAAATGCTATATTAACATAGGTCGATTGCTCCTGGACTCCAGCCAAGATAAAATGTTTGGCCTGCCTGTCTCTCTCTGCCTTCTCCTCCAAACTCACTTTTTCCCTGAGCTCAGCTGTGGGCCATCAGACACAATTGCTCACACATCTCCCTTCTCTTCTTGCCTGGATGTATTCATCTTCAAGCTGCTCCATGATTCCAGCCTTTGGCATCTCCCTTAGCCTCTCAGGCATTCTGTGCTTCTCCACAGTTCTATGAGATCCTGGAACCCTTTCCCACATGACAGGGTATATGTGGCAGCACTGTTTGTCTGTGTGTTCCATGTATGTAGGGCTTCAGCACAATGATTAGGATCCATCCTGGGGCCTGAAATCTAATGAGTCCTTAACTAAACTAAAGAAATCTTAAAAAAGGGATCTAATAAAATGTTTCCTTACCTGAATCTAACCAAAATATTGTACATACAAAAGGCTTACAGAAACAGCAATTGGTGAGTAAGAATGTACATTCTGAGGTCCACACAAGACACAAACGAGGACATTAATCCAGGGCACAGGGATCAGGAGGGGTCTCCTAAATCTGGGAGAAATGAAGCAGTGGCTGTATTTTGGGTGTGGCCATCATTGAGCAAAATGGGTTGCTGAGCTCCATTGCACTGGCCCCTAGAATGGGTCCAAGAAGAATTCAACATACTGTGCTTTATTCACCAAATCTTAGCTCCAAAATCAGGTGTGTAACTCAGAGAGGTGTGCCATTATTCCCATCCCCAGAGGCAGAGCACACAGATTTTGCCTGTCGGGTGGGTGAGGAGGTAGAAGGCTGTAAAACCAAAAGCCCCAAATTTCTTCTCCAAAGAACTGATGACATTTACAACAGAATGGAGAAATTACACCCTAATATTGCTCTCAAAAGCAGTGGAGATCATAGAGTGACTGAGATTTAATTTATCACAATCCTTCAGGAATAAATTCTATTATAGATGAGGAAAAATAATGAAGTTTGCTAGCAACAACTCACTTTAAAAGAAATGTAAAGAATATTCTTCAGGCAGAAAGAAAATAATCTCAGAAGATTCAAGATTCAGGAAGGATGGGAGAACAATATCTGTTAATTAAATTCATATATCTAAATGACAATTGAATGGGTAATGTAATAATGTTATCCGTGGCCTAGGACTTCAATAAAGTGTTAAGATACACCACAAAATAATATAAAGCATAATATGTGTCAATGGATATGTAGCAGTTGGATATCATTATGAATTCCAAAAATAGATATTGGATTATGCTTGTAAACTGGTCTGTTAAACAGGGCATGATTATGTTAAGGGAAGGGCATGTACTGGGGCACAGTTGGTAGGGCATTGAGTCCCACCCATTGGTGGCTGGTGTCCCAAACATAAAAAAACATGGAAAAAGACTGAGCTGGAGTAGTTTTTCATGTTGGAGTTCTGATGTGCAAGGACAGAAAGCCCCGCAAAAAGAGACAAGCCATTCACTTGACAGTTCACAGCTGGCCTTCTGGAAAGAGACAAAGCTTAGAGTGCCTCATAGTTTACAGGTGACATTGTGGAGGAAACCGAAGAGCAGAGCCTAGAGAGGAACACAGCCCTGGGAATAGAGGAACCCAGGAAGCCTGAACAATGGCAAATGTTGAAGCTGTCTTGCTCCAAGATGAGTTAACAGACTTTGGTGAAGGAAGAAACTTATGCTTTTTGGCCTGGTAACTGTAAGGTTCTACCCCAAATAAATACCCTTTATAAACACCAACAGATTTCTGGTATTTTGCATCAGCACTCCTATGGCTGACTAACACAAGATATAAAATGTTTTAAAATACATTTATAGCAAGTCAATAACAAATAATAAGTGCAGATTTGGAAAGGCAAGCTAAAGTGTTAGAATTTCCCCACTAAATTTTAAGGAATATAAAATACTGCATCTCATCTGAATAAATAGAAAAAAAAAAAGTTGAACAAAAATGGTCTCAAACAAAGTATTCAGGACTTCCTTGGTTGCCATTTTGGCTTTTATTCTGGGCCACATTTCTTGTGCATCTTTTGAAGCAGAACTTTTCTTATCCTTCAGAAGCCTGAAGATCCAGGGTTGACTTATGGGGTATTGTTTTGTCCCCATTAAAAATCAAGTGCTTTATCTCTTCTGCATTTCCAGTTATGAAGTCCGCAATCTGGATGTGATACTCATTTGAAGCAAGAACAGCCGTGAATGATAGAACAAATAAAAAGGAGATATTGTTGTGCTTCCCAAATTGTACACTTAGATGATTGATATTGGATCTTTCCTCTTTTCTAATGAATGCATTCAATGTTATAAATATCTTTCTGAGCACTGCTTCTGCTGCACCTCACAAACTCTGAAGAATCATAGAACTTTAAGAAACAGAAAGAACCACATAACAAAAGTCTTGTAAGTGAAGCTATATTCACATCCACAATAGTACAGTCTTAGGATGTAGGCAGAGAATATAAGATTCTGATGTGGATTCAAGTTTAACAGCCACTGAACTACAGAGGCCTGCTTTCTACTTCCTTCAAATTTTCCTTATTATTTTAAATTAGATATCAACCTTTCATAATTAGATGATATGCTTCTATTCTTAAGTATTTTAAGAATTTAGAAAATTTATTTATATTCTTAAGTTGCACTCCAATAATTTTGTCAAATGAGATAGTGTTTGGGATGGGTGATACTAGAGAATTCATGTATTTACAAACAGAAATGTGTACCCAAAACTATGTGCCAATGCAGATAATTCTGACGAAGGAGGAATGGGGTTTGAGGCTAGAGAAGGAGTTTTGCTGTTTGTAATAACAGACACAAATTATTTTTATACTCTTTGCAAGGATAATTTAGTTATAATTTAAAAGAAATTATGAAAATAGTATACAATGAAATCATATAAAGTGGTTGATTTGAAGATATTGTTTTGTATCTGCAACATTATGTGGGGGGCACTACCCCTCACCATTTGAAAATACAGTCTCCCATAAAGGAAAAGTACTCACTCTCCTCGACCCCCTGCCCAGCTGCCAGGACGTCTGGACGCCTGCCTCAGCAAGGGTGAGCATGGAGATGAAGAACATGGATGTGACTGTGTGAAATCCACCCTGATCCCTACATGTGTCTTGTTAGAAGGCTGTTAGCACCACAGGAGAAAACAGACTTCCTATTTCTTACTCCCCAGTGAAGAAAGGCTGGAGTAAGTCACAAACCTAACTGAGGCTGTGAGTCCTGAGCAGTGCTGTCTCCCTGTCCTCCTTTGCCAATTCAGAACCTATGATGATGGTTTTAATTGGGGCACTCACAGCTTTGTTCCCAAACAGGACATTCCCTCTCTGGCTTCAGGGACCTGCAGTGAACACATGTTACAGTTTTTTTCTTCAGTTGTTCATCAGCTTCTTCCCATCCAACCCCTCTGTTCTCTTCTGGGATTGAAGAAGTTTGCATCATTTTCAACACTGTTAAAAATGTGTTGAAAATTTAATATTAACTTATTTTTAGAAATGTCTGGCATCGGCACCCTCTGAGGTTTTCTGCAAACATTACACCTTCTCACAACCACACTTCAATTCTTGTCAGCCATATGTCCCAGGATCTTCTGGGATTTCTGTACTATTTTTTAAGGTCACTGGCTTATTGTTGCTCATTCTGGTGATGTAATTGGTGTAGCCAATGCTGTAATATGAATTTTGACATTTCCATCCTGACACCAACATGGTTCATCTTGGCATTGCAGTTTCTTTAGCTCCCCCAAGATTGGAGAAGTTGAATGTAGGACTGGAAATAGGACACCTGAGTCTGTGCCTGAGACCCAGAAGTGGTACAGTAAGAACAGCCTCCTCAGAGGGTCAAAGTTGGATGCCAATGGAAGGAGGGAAGGGCAAAAGGAGCAGGAGTAGGAAGTCTCTTCTCTGTGCCCTGACTCCTCTGCTGTACCAGACTCCAGGTCTCATGATTTTATCTGCCAGTGCCCATCACCCAACCACTTCCTGAGCCAGGTACATCATAGTGGGATATCCTTGACTTTATACATTTCACCAAACAATGTGAAACCCCTGCCTGACTCCCTGTCTTGCAGAACTTGCTGGCCAAGAGCACTTCATCCTCCATCTTACCAGTACTCAATCCTGTTTAGTCTGGAGACACCCACAGTTTACAGGTGGATTCACTTGACAGCAGGATAACACTTCCTTTGGAAACAGGGCAGCTCTCCAATCCTGTGTCCCTAGCTCTTTGACTCAGCCAAGCACTGCCAATGCAAAATACCAGAAATACTTTGATTTTATTAGAATTCATTAGGGTTAAAGCTTACATTTCTGAGGCTGTGCAAATGTCCAAATCAAGGCATCATCAAAAATGGTGTCTTAACAAGGGTCGGCTTCTGCTGGACTCCTCCCTAGTTAAAATGTTCAGCCTACCTGTCTCTCTCTGCCTTCTCCTTCAAACTCACTTTGTCCCTGAGCTCAGCATTGCACCATCAGAAACAATTGTTCACACGTCTCCCTTATCTTCTGGCCTGGATGTCTTCAGATTCAAGCTGCTCCATGACTGCAGCCTCAGGCCTCTCCCTCAGCCTCTCAGGGTTTCTGTGTCTCTCCATAGCTGTAGGAGATCCTGGAGCCTTCTTCCACATGGCAGCACTCTTTCTTTGTGTGTTCCTTGTATGTAGGACTTCTGCACAATGATTGGGGTCCATCCTGGTGCCTGAAATCTAATCTGAGGCCCTCAACTAAACTAAAGTATTCTGACAAAATGTGAGCTAATTGAAGGGTCCCTTATCTGAATCTAACAAAAATGTCCTACATAGAAAAGGCTTACACACCAAGCAATGGGTTAGTAAGAACATACTTTTCCAGGGTCCACACAAGACTCAAAGGAGGGTTTTAAACCATGGCACAGGGATCAGGAGGGATCTCCTTAGTCTGGAAGAAATGGGAACTCATAAAGCAGTGGCTGTACTTTGGGTTTGGCAATCATTGAGCAAAATGGTGTGCTGACCACTGTGCACTGTGAAGTGGAACACTTCCTATAAATAACAATTCCCAGGAGAAAAATTTAATGGAAACTTTATTAACGGCCGGGGCGTACTCTTTAGTAAGAATCACACCTAAAATATGGAGACTGAAGCCTTTATAGACTTTCTTCCCGTGCGCGCCAAACTTTCCTGAGCGTGGCAAGAGACAGGATTGGTATGTTTAAACACATATATTTCTATATAGGTTTCTGAGGAAAGCACGCAAGCAGAGTTACAAAAGTGGATATTTCCCATTAGCATCTCAGTGGGGGGGTAGTGATTTAACTTTTCACAGCATGAGTGGCACCATTCCATCATGAGGCCTGCCATTTCCCCACTATGTCTGGATGGATGTCCGGGTTTTTAATGACCACACATATTTTATAAGCTTGGGGTTCCTGCTGGGGAGAATTGGTGTGGTCTTGTTTCCTTCATTCCCTACTCCTGTAATGGCATTAGTCAAACCATTGACTGTGCATCAGTAGAAAGAGGCGTGTATTGAGAGTGTAGCACCATTAGTTTTACTGCCTGTATTCTTTTTTGAATATAGTAAGTGAGAAAGTTAATGAAAAGAGGGCCCACTAGAAATTCCAGCATAATGAGGACAAGTGCGATTGCAGGTTGTTAGCCATGGAGACCACGAATACAGGCTTTCATACAAGTTTGTACCTTTTGTTCTGAGTTCTTCTCATTCTTGTGGCCTCTTTCTGACTACTGAGAAGATTTCCTTTATCACTTCTGAGTGCTTAGCATAGAAACAGCAGGTTTCACTGAGGGCTATACACAGTCCTCCCTGTTTTAAGAATAATAGATCTAACCCACGCCTAATTTGCAGAACCATTTTGGCCAAAGTAGGTAAGGAATTTTCAAGATGACTAACTGATTTTTCTAACTATTTTAGGCCTAAGTCAACTTGAGTGGATAAGGTGTTAAAATTTTCTTAACCACTAATCATGGCTGCCATTCCCTAGGCTGCTGCCCACCCCATCCCAAGCCCAACCTAATGGGAATGAGAATAGGAATTCATTTAAAGCAACTCATAGTTCTAAAATGCTCTCAGCTTCCTTCACCTGAATATCAGTATTGATGTGGGATGATATGCACCAGGATGCAAATGACTGGGTCTTTTTCCGTCTTAGATTGTGACAAGGTTCGGGGGTAGAGACAAAGGGTGATTTCTTGGGTACAGGCAAACCAGGTGCCATTGGGGACTTTCCAATAATAGGATTCATCAGTTTCTTCAGAGAAAACAACTGATGAACAGTGGGGGCCTAGGAAGTTTGCATTGATTTTGCTTGAGGAGTGGATGAAACAGGTGCTGTAACCTTGTAAGTCCCCCGAGTTATTATTGTCTCATGACCCCACTTACATAACCTTTGGCTCTCATTTGCTGATATCTTTTTTTTTTTTTTCACTGTACAGGTCAGCTTGGACTTGTTTTTTTTTTAAATTAATTTATTTTTTATTGTGGGTAAAAATCAAAATTTTCAGAATACATCCCAATATTGATAAAATGATATATAAATATATATGCATATATGTGAATTTGCTTACAAAATGTTATATATATATATATTTTATTTTTTTTTTTTTTAAGAGGTGCTTAGATTACCTAAAATATTACTCAGAACCTACCAGGATTCCCATGTTCCCCATCTCCCAAGCATCCCCCCACATCCCACACAAACATCTCCCACAAGTGTGGCCCCTCACCCTCAATGGACTTACACATCCTGGGGCCTTGCCATCAACAATAGACCACAGTTCACATCGTAGACCACACCCTCTCCCACAGAGTTCCAAGTGGTGTGTGCTGATTCAAAATGGCCTATATCCATTGCCACAACGGCACTCAGGACAACCTCGAAATCCCTAAAAAGCCCCTGTATTTCAACTGCACATCCGCTCCCTGCCCCCAAAGTGTCCAGTGGCCACTGGCTCCACCTAACTGTTATAATTTCTTCCATTGCTAGAATCACCATATATGTACAACAGAATACCATCAAGTCCACTCTAGTCCATAGTTCTTCTCCCAATCCTGAGTGGACAGGGATGGTGATGACCACTCCACCTCCAAGTGAGAGCGGGCTTATATCCCACGGATATGGTGGGTGGGATGATCCTGCCTGCAGATGCAGGCCCTCTCCATTCCCTGGGATGTCTGATGCCCATCATTGTCTCCTCACCAGGTGACTTGGATGAGTCCTTTGAGCTGTGTTGCAGCTCCACTGAGATTCCACGCACACCTGGCACATAGGAAGGCCAGAGGCTCCAGTCTCTGGAAGTATACCTAAAAACTCCAGCATCACATATAGGTTTGAATAGAAGGAACTGATGAACCATGTGCAGGGAGGACTTATTTGAGTCCAATTCTGTCACTCTCAAGAGCACAGATTCCAAAATAGTGGCCACTGATAAGGCACCATTCTCTGGGGTTATCCCCTCTTATATAGGACTTGGGTGTCTCCAGAGCCCTCTGGAGCCCCTCTGTGTGGGGTGATGTGCACTTTCATGTTCTATGAGCTCCTACTGAGGTGTGCGTAAGTATTAACTCTGGGATGACCTCCCGAATCTCTACTGATATCTATTTTTTTTTTAAGATTTTATTTATTTATTCATTTCTCCCTCCCTTGCTGCTTGTGCTCGCTGGGTCAGCTAACCACGCCGTGCGGGCGGGCTTGCCTTCACCAGGAGGCCCCAGGAACCGAACCCGGGGCCTCCCATATGGTAAACGGGAGCCCTACTGATTGAGCCACAGCCGCTTCCCTAATATCTTTTGAACATACAGTGATTTATAGGGGATAGTGCTTCCATCTTCTCCTATTCCAATTTAATATGGGGGTTAGGGATTTAGGCAGAGCCAGCAATCATTGGTGGCATTTGGCTGGCTCTCATTTAAGAAAGGTAAGACAGAGGACAACAATGACAACAAGGATGTTCTGGGGGGGGTTTGCTTGAGGGACCGTAAGGGCCCTGGTTTTCTTTTGGGTGGAATTACCAGTTCTGGGTTAAGAAGAAAGTCCCAGTTGGGGCCCACCAGATTGGGTGGAACGGGTTTTAGAATACCCCATAGGATGGTAAACTCAGCTCTGGGGTCTTGACCAACTACATATATTCTGAGCCCATGTTTTGCTTCCTTTCCCAGGCATTGTTGAACCCATTGTTAATATGGATATGAATGGGTTTACTGGAACCAATGGTTGGGTTCTGGGGCTGTGCTCCCCTGAAGAGGCTGATGGCAGTATCTCTGGAAATCCGTGGGGCTAGGGTTTCACAAGCCCATTGGGCACAGTGGTACTGCCCGTGAGTATGGCATTCTGGGGGACCATCTGTGGGGCAGGCATAGAGCTTGGCCTGGGTTAGTCCTCTTTTTAAATATTCATCTCCACATCCGTGACCTGCAGGAGGTCCATCTGGCTCAATGTCTAGGTTGTTCCAATTCTCCCGAAGGAGGTCACACAGGTCAAAAGAGAGGATGGGACTTTTCCCAGTAGTTTGAGTGACATTTAGAACCGTTCTGTCCCTTGTCCTTATAATACTCCAGTTATAGGAGGTTAAACAAAAACTATTGATGCACACGCTAATTACCAACAGGGGCAGCAAACTCATTTTCCAGGCTGTTGCCATATCTCTCCCTCTTCCCCACCCTTAGTCTTAACTCGTTCAGGGAATCTTGATCTTTATGGGTTCTTCTATTTTGGTGACTGTCCACTTTTTTGCCTCTGAGTCCACCGTACCAGTTCTGATGACTTTTAGCCCTGACGCATGTATCTATTGTCTATTCCCCATGACATTTACTGCCATGGGCACTGTGAGGATCACCACATTTGGAGCAGTCCAACATGGTTTGACTTTTCCAGCTTGGAGCTTTCATACCCAGACTAGATTCCCGGGCTGCACCTGAAATAAAGGAGGTTTGGAACATGGACGAGGGGGATGGGCTTCTTGGACCATTCAATTGACCATTTTCTTAATCCAAGTCCAGTTCCTTTAGAATAGAGAACAGATATTGGCTCTCATATACAGGTATTTTTCCCAACCCCAACTTGGGTAACAGGGTTGGGGGTCTGCCAAATAATATTTCATAGGGCATAATGTCCTACACATAGGGGCTACATCTGGTCTTAAGGAGGGCAAAGTGTAGGAGACTCACCCAGTTTTCACCAGACTCCAGAACCAACTTGGTTAGGGTTTCTTTCAAGGTGTGGTTCATCCTTTCAACCTTTCCTGAACTTTGGGGCTGAAATGCACAGTGCAGTTTCCAATTTATACCCAGGGCTTTAGCCAATTGTTGAGTCACCTGAGCTATGAAAGCTGGACTGTTACTGACACTATTCTAAGAAGAAGCCCAATTCTTAGAATGATTTGTGCTATCAGCTTCTTTACTACTACTGTGGCTCTTTCATTTTTATTCGGGTAGGCTTCCACCCATCCCGAAAACGTATCTACCAGCACCAGGAGATACCTATACCCATATTTCCCAACTTTATTTCAGTAAAATCTAACACCTAGTGCTCCTCTGGTTCCATCCCTGGGAACCTAGTTCCCACTGGAGCTTGAGCACCTCCTCTTTGATTTACTCTGGCACAGACTTCACATCTTCATGTGAAGTTTTTGCTGATTTTAGACAAACCTTGGAAATAAAAGTCTCTTTTTATTAGTTCTATTAATTTAGTGCTGCCCATATGTGTGGTGTCATGCAGCATTTTGACTAATTGCCTTCCCACTGCTTCGAGTTGATATGTCCTGCCATCGGGCAGGACTAACCAACCTTCTGGGGAAATTTTAGCTCCTAGACCTTCCCCCTGCCTGATGTCTGCTGGGGAGTTGCATAGAACTGGGAGATCCTCGCTAGGGTTTGTTGGGAGCATTTGCACAGGGTTGAGCAGTAGGAAGGTGGTGGCCCATGTGACTTCATCTGCTAGCCTTCTGCCTGCGGGGAGTTTCCCTTATGATGTCCATTGCAGTGAACAATGGCAACTTGGTCAGTGAACCAAA
>JAKSZT010000392.1:20644-40339 GCA_026826555.1 Tolypeutes matacus
AGAGATTATGGGAAGCATCCTGCAATGGCACATAGGTGAAGTCTGGGTGTAGCCACATCAAGGTTTCAAGCAAGTGTAAGGAGTCGTGGGAAACTGTGGGGGGGCACTAGAGTCAGGGAGCAGGGTGGCCAGATTTAATGCCTCTTTTGTGTGAATACCACACAGGGTGGGTTCAATAATAACATTTGATATTGCGTGATTCTGGCATTAGATATCCAGCAGACTGTGGAGGAGGGCTTCAACCAAATGTGGGCTGTTACCACCAGATTTTGGCCAAAGGTTAAATTACAGGCTTCCTTAACTAAACGGGCAGTGGCCGTGATGGCTCATAGGCAGTTGGGCCATCTGGCAGCTATATAGTCCAGGTTTTTTGAGAGGTACACTACTGGTCGGTGCCAAGGCCCAATGGACAGGGTTAATACTCCTTTGCCAACCCCATGACTTTCATCCACAAATAGATGAAAGGGTTTGGACATGTCAGGTAACCCAAGGGTGGGGGCACTCACCAGACCTGTCTTCAGGCAAGTAAAAGCTTCCTGTTGCTTGTTGGTCCACAACAAGTCACTTCCCTTGCCCACCATGGCAGCGTAAAGGGTCTTAGCAATTCCTGTGAATCTGGAGATCCACAGTTTTCAATACCCCACCATACCAAGAAATTCATGTACCTGTCATTTTAAGGTTGGCTCAGTGATGCACAATACAGCTTGTATCCTGTTTTGTAAAGTTCCTGCTCCCCTTTTTCTAAGATGTATCCAAGGTATGGTACAGAGTAGGAGCAGAGCTGAGTCTTTTTGTCAGATACATGATATCACATTTCTGCTAAGGCTTTGAGTAGGCTGAGAGTTGCCACTTTGCAAGAGTCTGAGTCCAGTGTGTCTAGAAGGAGGTCATCTACATACTGAGGTAGGGTAATACCTGGATGCTGCTCTCTGAGGGGGGACAAATCTTGCCCCAGAGCCTCTCCAAAAAAGGTGGGGGAGTTTTTGAATCCTTGAGGAATCCATGTCCATGTCAGCTGCCCAAATCCCCCGGGATGAGGGTCTTCAAAGGCAAAAATGTGCTGGCTAACTGGTGCCAAAGGTATAGAAAAGAATTTGTCATTTAAATCCAGGATAGTGTAGGTAGTATGTACCAGAGGGAGCTGGCTTAGAAGCATGTATGGGTTAGGGACGCTAGGGTTTATTGTTTCAACACTCTTATTTACTTCTCTAAAATCCTATACTGGCTGATAGTCTCTGCTCCACGGCATTTGCACAGGAAGTAAGGGGGTGTTCCACGGGGACTGGCAAGGAAGAGGAATACCTGCATCGTGTAGATGGCAGATGGATTTTTCAATTCCAGTCCTGGTTTTGTGGCTGTTTGTGTTCTTTCACTACCATGGGGCCTGATGCTGGGCCAGTCTGAGGGGGGGCGGTTCCTCAGCCAAGACTCCCAGAACCAGGAGCTGGAATTCTTGCAGAAACAATTAGCTGCTGGTGGTTACTTGAGGCCTGTTAGGAGATATTCTTCCAAGAAAGGTCAGGTTACAAGGAGGATCTGGGGCTGAGCGCTGAACTTTAGTGTCATC
Source organism: Tolypeutes matacus (assembly GCA_026826555.1). Classification (NCBI taxonomy): domain Eukaryota; kingdom Metazoa; phylum Chordata; class Mammalia; order Cingulata; family Chlamyphoridae; genus Tolypeutes; species Tolypeutes matacus. Next base: position 22,212 of record JAKSZT010000392.1, read on the forward strand.
TCTCCATCCCAGATGGAGATGGTTGCTTTCAATTTTTGTAGAAAGTCCCATTCCAGCAGGGGGTAGGAACAGTTGGGCATAATGAGGAATGAGTGGGTGATGGTCCCAGATCCAAGATTAATGGTCTGGGTGGTGGTCCAGTATAACAATGTATCTTCTCAGGAGCCCCTTGAACCAGAGTATGTTCAGCTTTAAAGGGACCAGAGGCCAATTTTAGGGCAGAGTATGTAGCCCCCGTATTGACCAGGAAGTTAACAGGGCAGCCCCCAACTGTTAGTTTCACCACGGGCTCCCAGGGGCCTGGGGAACCCTGGCCACATCAGTCTAGCTACCACAGGGCTGGGCCTGGGTCTGGCAGCATTGGGGGCATTCATTTTTCCAGTGTCCCTTTTCTTTGCAGTAATGCAGTGGTCCCTTTGCCATCATGGTCTACCTTGCCTTGGCTTTCTCTGGTTCCCAGAGAATCCATGGGAGGAAGAGGCCCTAGCACATTCTGTCACCATTGTGCTCAGCAGGACCTATGCCACCTTCTTCATTTTTAGAGTATCATCATCCTCCCTATTATACATTTTCTCTGATACCTCGATTAGTTAAGATAATAGATTCCCATCAAACCCCTCAAGCCTATGCAATTTCTTTCATATACCAGGAGCTGACTGTGATACAAATGCTATATTTATAGCCCTATGATTTTCAGGTGCCTCGGGGTTTATAGGGGTTTAATTTCTATAGGCCTTCATTAGACACTCAAGAAAGGCAGAGGGTGACTCATTAGGGCATTGGGGAGTTTCACTCACTTTAGAAAGATTCGTTGGCTTTCTGGCAGCAGATTTAAGGCCACGTAGGAGAGTCTGATGAACCCATTTAAGATCCTCCTTACCTGATCCTGGTTGTAATTCCAGTCTGGTCTGGTAGAGGGGAACACAGTTTCTATTTGGGTAGGTTCAGTAGTGGGTTCACTGTCTCGAACCATGATGGTGTTTACAGCCTCCCTCTGAATACTATCTCTCTCCGAAATGAATATGACCTGTATCAGTTACTGACAGTCATCCCAGATGGGATTATGGATGAAAAAGATAGCTTCTAGGAGAGAAATTAAGCCATGGGGGGAGCTGGTTAGAGAGGCATCAGTGGGTGTGGGGTGTGGAGTGTATAGGCTGTCTGTAGATGATTGGTTCAGAGAGAGACGAGGAGTAGATGGGGAGGGAGCCATTTGAGGGGGATGAGAGGTAGATTGGGGGGTGGGGAGGTAAGGGGCTAGTTCATCAGAAGCATTTGTAGGACCGAAGGACTGGGGTTATTAACAAGGGCTTTCAACGGAAATTGGGGCTTTGGCTGGGCCTGGTGTTTTTGTCCTGCAAGACAAATTTTTAGTTTGTTGAGAGTATCTGTAATAAGATCTATCCACACATCAATGTAAGGAATCTGGTATGGGTGACCAGGTTTGCCATTGATGACCCGCCAGATGTTGTAGTCTCTTGGGATGTCCATTGTTCTTTAAGATGGACAGACCATACCCAAGGTGGGCCACTCCAATTTGCAGAGGGTTCAGAGGGTCCCAGGGTTGAACTTGGCTCCATATTGAGCTACTGCCTTCTTCAATTCCTGAAACTTCTTTAGAAAACAGGCAAGGGGTGTGGTAGGACAAGAGGAGGATTGACTCATAGTAACAATAAAAAGGAGCACAGAACAGAAACTGAGCACAAATATTACGGACAGACATCCAGGTACACATACAGACATATGAATGTTGAGCCTATTCTGAGGCCCCGGGTGATGTCTAAACCGGTGGCCAGGTCACGGGAGTAGAGGCACATCTGGCAGCCCAATGGCGTCCTCTGGATCCAAAGTTACCAAAACAGAAGAGAACTGGCAGTTCCTTTGATTGAATTAATAATCTCCCATGGAGTTTCTGACCAGACTGAGGACCTACCAGGGCTGAGGAATATTCCTCAGAGACCTTCCCCTGAAGGCCTCAGTGTGGCCGGCTACAGTTTATCTCACTGGGGCCTCCATAATGAAGTGGAGCACTTCATATAAGTAACAACTTCCAGGAGAAAAATTTAATAGAACCTTCATTAATGGCCGAGGTGCACACTTTAGTAAGAGTCACACCTAAATTCTGGAGGCTGCAGTCATTATAGACTTTCTTCCCACGTGCACCAAACATTTCTGCAAGTGTCAAGAGACAGGACAGGTAGGTTTAAAGATATATGTTTCTATATAGTGTTCTAAGCAAAGCAAGCAAGCAGAGTTACAGAAGCAGATAATTGCCATTAACATCTCAGCAGGAGGGGAAGTGATTGACCTTTTCCCAGCACGAGTGGTGCCATTCCCCCATTAGGCCCACCATTCCCCCATTATGGCCAGATGGGTGTCTGGGTTTTTAATGACCACACATATTTTATAAGCTTAAGGTTCCTGTTGGGAAGAATTGGTGTGGTCTTGTTTCCTTTCCAACTGCTCCTGAGTACGATCCAAAGAAGAACGCAGTATACCATGCTTTCTCCCCCAAATCTTGACTCCAAACTCTGGTGTGTAACTCAGAGAGGTGTTCCATTATTCCCATCCCCAGAGCCAGATTGTACAGATTTGGCCTGGGGGGTGGAGGGGCAGGAAGCAATCTGTAAAACTGAAAGCCCCCATTTTCTTCTCCAAAGAACTGATTACATTTACAACAGAATGGAGAAATTCAACCCTTAGGGAGCTCTCAAATGCAGTGAAATCATAGAGACCTGAGACTTAATTCATTTCATTCCTTCAGGAGGAATTGAAATAAATACTTTTACAGATGAGTAAAAACTAATAAAGTTTGTTGGCAGCAATTCACTTTAAAAGAAATGTAAAAGAATATTCAGGCAGAAAGAAAATAATCTCAGAAGGTTCAAGATTCAGGATGGACTGAAGAACAATATCTGTTAATTAAATTAATATATATGAATGTCAATTAAATGGATAAATGAATAATGATATCCGTGGCCTAGGACATCAATAAAGTGTTCAAATGCACCATAAAATAATATACAGCATAAGATGGGTAAATGGATATGTAGCAGTTTGATATCATTATGAATTCCAAAAATAGATATTAGATTATGCTTGTAAACTGGCCTGTTAATCTGGGCATGATTAAGTTATGATAAGGGAGTTGACTGAGCCAGAGTCGGTAGGGCTTTCAGCTATGTCCGTTGGTAGGTGGGTTCTCAGACATTAAAAGACATGGCAAAGGATAGAGTTGGAGTAGTTTTTGAGTTTGGATTTCTTATGAGCAACAACAGAAGTCCATGGGGTAAAGAGACCAGTGTTTTACCTGACAGTTCACAGCTGGCCTTGTGGAGAGAGGCAAAGCTTAGAGAGCCTCATAGTCTACAGCTGACCTTGTGGAGTAAACAGAGGAGATGAGCCCAGAGAGAAACTCAGCGATGAGAAGAGAGGAACTGTACACGCCTGTACCCTGACAAATGTTGGCAGCTGTCTTATTCCAAGACAGTTCCTTCCTGTGGTGAAGGAAGAAACTTATGCTTTCTAGCCTGGTAACTATAAGCTTCTACCCCAAATAAATACCCTTTATAAAGACCAACAGATTTATGGTATTTTGCAGCAGCACCCCTTTGGCTTACTAATACAGGATATAAAATGTTTAAAAATACATTATTTGGCAAGTCATTAACAAATAATAAGTGCAGATTTGGCAAGGGAAGCAAAAGTGTTATAATACACTTGGCAATCTTTAAGCAATATTAAATAGTGCATCTGATCCATATTAATAGAAAAAAATTTTGATCAAATATAGTCAGTCAAAACAAAGTGTTCAGGATTTCCATGTTTGCCATTTAGGCAATTGTTCTGGGGCCACCTTATTCGTGCATATTTGGAAGCTGCACCTTTCTTATTCTTCAGAAGAAAGAAGGTTCCATCGTTGATTTATGGGATGCTGTTTTGTCCCCATCATAAATCAAGTGCTGTACCACTGCCCCATTTCCAAGTTATGAAGTCACCACACTGGATGTGATGCTCATTTGAGGCAAGGGGAGCCATAATTGATAGAATTATAAAAAAGGTGATGTTGTTGAACTTCAAATATTGGATGCTTAGATGATTGATATTGGATCTTTCCTGTTTTCTAATGAATGCATTCAATGATATAAATTTCCCTCTAAGCACTGCTTTAACTGCACACCACAAACTATGAAGAAGCATAGGACATTAGAGAAGCAGAAAGAACCACATAAGAAAAGGCTTGTGAGTGAAGCTATATCCACTTCCACAACACTACAGTCTTAAGATGAAGGCAGAGAATGTAAGAAAGTTGGGAAAATAGGTTCTCTGATGGCAAGCATTGTTTCCTCAAAATAACACTTCTATGAATGTAATTTCACTTTGTAGAAATTTGCATCATGCTTACCTAAGCATGAGGGAATCTATATAAGGAAAAAAGAATGAAGAAAATGAGTTTTGCCTGTTTGCATCACATGGTAGTCCTCCCCTTTAAGTGTATGAGTGTGAAGTGTTCTTGGAAATTAAACCTCATGAGATACCTGAGAAATAATCTTTCAGAGAAAACATTTGGGTTTTCATGAATTTGGAAAAGCTAGGGACGCATCAAGGAACATGCAAGAGTAAAACACTGTGTATGTAAGGAATATTGGAAATCCTTCAGTTAGTCATTTATTCTCGTTGAGCATGAAATATTCATACATTAGTTAATATTGTAATGAACATGGGAATGCTTCCATCTGAAACAGAATCTCATGGAATATGAGAAAATTCAAACTAGAGAGAAAGCATATGAGTTTCCTGAATGCACTCCGCTCTTACAGTCATTAATTATTCCTCATTTTAAAAGCCATACAGGGGAACAATCATAGAAATGTCATATATGTGGGAAAGTTTTCAGCCTGAGAGAAACCCAATTTATTCATAAGAAAATTCTTACTGAAGAAATATCTTATATATGTGGGAAAGCTTTAATTCAAATGTAAAATTTCATATACAAGAGATTTCCTACTGCACAGAAACTCTATGCATGTAATGCATGTTGAAAAGCCTTTAGGTACAAATCATATCTCACAGAACATGTAAAAACTCATAGTGGACAGAAACAAAATGAATGTAAAGAATGCAGAGAAGCCTTCAGCCAAGAGAAATATTTCTTTAAATATCAAAGCATTCATTCTGGACAAAACCCAATATATAAAATAAATGTGGAAAATCCTTCAACCAGGAGGATAAATTCCTTAACCATCTGAGAATACATACAGGAGAGAAAGCCTAGAAATGTGATGGACGTGGGAAAGCTTTCATTCAGAAATCTAGCCTCGTTACACACCAGAGAAGACAAAATGGAGAGAAACCCTGTATATGTAAGGAATGTAGGCAAGTCTTCAGTAGCAAGTCAAATCTCACTGACCATGAGGAAATTAATAGTGGAGGGATGTGGAATAGCCTTCAGCCAGAAGCAGTATCTCATTAAATATTACAACATTCATTGGGAGAGAAACCGGTGAATGTAATGAATATGAATCTCCAAAGAATCTCCACCTCCAGTCTGTGCAACTTGTTGCCAATTTTTTAAGGAACTGGCTGTGACTGTGCAATTCAGGATGTCTTTCTCCTGTAGGAAAAGTGCTCTTGCAGTTTGTTCTGAGATCTGTTCCTCCCACACTTTCTTCCACACCCGTGTGTGATCAATTTCTTAACACTGATTCATGCATCAGAACTCGAGATTTCTCTTAAATTGTGTAAATATTGGCCTTCCACGTATTTCAAATTATCCTGGTTGTTTTCACTGGTTCTTCAATCCATTACAATCTCGGTAAGCATTTAAAAAATTATCACTTTACTTATAATGCTGCCCATTATTGTAGCATTTTCTTTCTTTTTTCTACTGTAAGTAAAAATCAAATATTTCACAATACATAATAATATTTGTAAAGATATATATATAAATATATATGCACATATGTGCATTTACTTACATAAATGATATACATATATATTTAATTTGCTTAGATTACTTAAATATTACACAGAAATTACAGGATTTCCCTTGTTACCAACCTTCATCAACTCCCACTTCATCCTGCCCAAACATCCTTCATCGGTGTGGCACATCACCCACAAAGGATATACACATCCTGGGGCCTTGTCACCAAGCATCAATCACAGTTCACATCGTAGACCACACTCTCTCCCACACAGTTCTGCATGGTATATGCTGATGTAAAATGGCCTACATCTGTCGACAGAACACCACTCAGGACAAACCCCTAGTCCTGAAAAAGACCGTGTATTTCAATTGCCGTTTCCCTCCCTGCCCCAAAAGCATCCAGCAGTCACCGGCTTCACCTCACTCTTATACTTTCTTCCATTCCTTGAATCATGGTATGTCTACAAAAGAATTCCATTAAGTCCACTCTAGTCCATAGGGCTTCCCCCAATCATGAAGGGCCTGGGATGGTGATTTCCACTACACCTCCCAGTGAGAGAGGGCTTATATCTCATGGATGGAGTGGATGGGATTATTCTGCCTGCAGTTGCAGGCCCTCTCCAATCCCTGGGATGGCCATTGCCCATCATCGTCTCCTCACCAGATGACTTGGATGTGTACTTTGAGCTGTTGGGTAGGAGTTGCAGCTCCACTGAGATTCCAGGCACAGCTGACACATAGTTAGGCCAAAGGATCCAGTCTCTGGAAGTACACTTGTAAAGTACAGCATCATATAGAGGTTAGAATAGAAGGGACTGATGGATCATGTGCAGGGAGGACTTATTTGAGTCCAACTCTATCACTCTCAGGAGCACAGATTCCAAAGTAGAGCCCTCTAATAAGACATCAAGCTCTGGGGCCATCCCCACTTAGGTATGACCTGTGTGTCTCTAGAGCCCTCAGTAGCCCCTCTGTGTGGGGTGATATCCACTTTGGTGTTCTATGAGATTCTACTGAGGTGTGCATAAGCGTTACCTCTGGGATAACCAAAATAGAACCCACTGATAAGGCATCAGTCTCTGGGGCTATCCCCCCTTATATAGGACCAGGGTGTCTCCGGAGCTCTCAGGAACCCCAATGAATGGGGTGATAGGCACTTAGATGTTCTATGAGCTCCTACTGAGGTGTGCATAAGAGTTACCTCTGGGATGACCTCCCAACTCTCTTTGAAGTCTCTTAGCCACATGAGCCCAATTCTCTTTACCTTTTGCACATTTATTTAAGGCCTTTTTCCAATCATGTTTCCAGTTCATACTTGGTATTTATCCCTCGATTGCAGGAAAGCTCATCCCCGGGAGTCATGTCCCATGTTAGAGGGGAGGTAATGCATTCATATGCTGAGTTTGGCTTAGAGAGAGGCCGTATTTGAGCAACAAAGAACCTCTCAGGTCGCAACCCTTAGGCACCCCATAACAGTAGGTTAAGTTTGATTTACAGGAGCAAAGACTCATGAGATTAGTCATCAATAACAAGAATCCATCAGTGGGCCATCCTCTTTTGCCAGACACTGCTCCTGCATTCAGAGGACTGTTGCTGCTCCCTTGGAGAATGTGGCAGATCTCTCCAGGTTGGGAATTCAGATTCCCTCATTTATTGAGTGATTGTCTACACACCATGAACATGCTCCATCCCTTGATCATTTGAACAATTTTATGTATCTTTCATGTATATTCAGATGAACTGACTCCCATAAATTCCCCCTCCCATACAATCCCTACCAATGGTCCTCTGCAGCTCCCATTGTAACCCTTCTGTGATCTAAAACTTCTTTGGATATGAAGCCCATATAATAACCAAATACAATAAATAGGAAAAAGTAATAATAATTATAAGCTTAAATGCAAGGGATAAGTACAAGGAAACTTAGAAGAAAAAAACACTAAACTTATAATAAAATATAATTAGCAGATTGGGCCATTCAAAAAAATGAAAAAAAAACTCCTTTTTTAAAAAAATTGTTCTTTTTTCCTTTTATCATGGTATTATCAGATGTCCAGTGTAATTGCTCTAAATGTGGTAAACCAGGAGATATGAAAAAGGATTGCCAAGCCAAAACTAGTGTAAGTGCTCTATTTAGTGGCAATAATAATTCAATACCAAGTTGCATGTGTCTGAAATGCCAAAAAGGGTTACACTTTGCCAAAGAATGCCATTCTAAATAGCATAAAAATGGTAGTCTCTTTAATCAGTCGGGCAACTTTGAAGCGGGCCTTGCTCAAGGCCCTCAGACAAACAATATGAGCACATTTCCCAGCCTTGCTCAAATTTACCTAGTCAGTAAAAGAGCAGTTCACTCCAGCCTGTAACAGAAATTAAGGCAGTTACCAAAAGCTGTACAGCTTTCCATCCTTCCTCACCTGAAATTAAGTTTATTAGTCATTCACTGAGTATACCCAAAATTAAGAACAGGAACTAAAAGGCTTACCACTGTAATCTGAACTTTTAGCATAAGTGTACTCCTAAAGAGTAGTAATCCAAAATATACATGTAAAATATCTGTATAAAATGCTTAATTAGAGCTTAACTGTATTTAGGTTGTTTAAATTGTCCTGGATCATTGCTGATTATGAACAAAAGTGATTCAAAGAAAAAGCTTATATATTACAAGTAACACAGATTCCAGAAAACTTCTTAAAAACAGTAAAATCAAAGATGTGAAATGATGGAGGGCTTGAAGACAGCCTTACCAAAGGAGTGAAACTTATGGATCAAATTAGTAAGGTTTATGTTTCTGTTAGTGTGTCATAATTCTTTTGTCTTTGTCTGTTCAGTGTCAGGGTATATTTTGATACCTCTGGATGATAATATTAAATTGAAAAATGAAGATTACTATGAGAGCTCTATTCAAATGGCCAAAAATTAAATAAGTGCTTATATTAATATATAAATATGGAAATTAGTTTAAAATAATAAAAAGTTTTTTACTCAAATTAAATCATTATTCTAACAACTTTGTTTAATATTAATGGTAATTACATGTTGTCAGAAGTTTGCTTGGAAGTAGTTTCCAAAATCATTGTGGTAACTTAAATATGGAATGTATATAGAATGTGATTTTATTATTAAAGAAAAGAAAGTCATTTTATCCTAAGATAAAATAACTAGTTATTAAAACAAAGTAAAATGTGGGACTAAACATGAATAAATATAAAAGTGCAAAAGGCTTGTGCAAAAGGAATTTCTATGGTCAAAGCTAAGTAAAATTTAAGCAGTCTATCTATAAAAATTTAAAAGATTTAATGTCAAACACAGTAATAATAGAAAGTTAAAGTGTTATTTTTTCTCAAAATTTATCAAGTCAGTAGTCTGTTTTAGTAAAAGTTTACAAAGGTTTCTCCTCAAAAATCAGTTTGCAATAAAGAAGTCTGTTTATCAAAATGGCTTGTTCTACTTTAAACTTATCCTTTCCATGAAGAAACAGGTATTATCACTTTTAAAAATAACACAGTGTTTGAACTTGCTTTCTCAAAGTGAAATCCTGAAAGATAGCTTTAATTTCAAACTGTCACAAATAATTTGGTCTTTTACCTAAAAAAAGTAAAATAATGAAAATAGTTAATTTCATGTGATGTCAGTTGAATGAAGTATTTAAAAATGTTGAAATAATAAAGATTAGACCGAAATAAATGAAATTGAGAACAGAATAACAATAGAGAAAATGAACAAAACCAAAAGCTCATTCTTTGGGAAGATCAATAAAATTGACAAACCCCTTGCTAGACTAACAAAGAAAAAAAGAGCGAAGATGCAAATAAACACAATCAGAAATGAAAGGGTGGAAATAACAAATGATCTCACAGAAATAAAAAGAATCAGAAGAGGATATTATGAAAAATTATATGCCAACAAACTAGACAACCTAGATGAAATGGACAAACTTCTAGAAACACATAACCAACCTGCACTGAAGCTACAAGAAATACAAGAACTTAACAACCAATCACAATTAAGGAGAATGAGTCCATCATCAAAAATCTCCCAGCAAAGGAAAATCCAGGACCAGATGGCTTCACAGGTGAATTCTATCAAGCAATTCAAAAAGAATTAACCCCAATGCTGTTTATATTCTTCCAAAAAATTAAAGAGGAGGGAAAATTACTCAACACCTTTTATGAAGCCAACACCACCCTAATACCAAAGCCAGAGAAAGATTCCACAAGAAAAGCATGTTACAGACCAATCTCTCTAAAGACCATAGATGCAAAAATTCTCAACAAAATACTTGCAAATCGAATCCAACAGCATATCATAAGACTTATACATCACGACCAAGTGGGATTTATTCCTCCTATGCAAGGCTGATTCCACATAAGAAAATCAATCAATGTAATACACCAAATTAACAAATTGAAAGAAAAAAAAAACCACATGATCATCTCAATAGATGCAAAAAAGTCTTTCGACAAAATCCAACAACACTTTTGGATAAAAATATTTCAAAAGATAGGAATAAAAGGGAAATTCCTCAATATGATAAAAGGCATATATAAAAAATCCACAGCCAACATCATACTCAATGGAGAAAGGTTGAAAGCATTCCCTCTAAGATCAGGAGCATGACAAGGATGCCCACTGCCACCACTGTTATTCAATAGTGTACTAGAAGTTCTAGCTAGTGCAATTGGACAAGACAAAAAAATTAAAGGCATCCAAATAAGGAAGGAGGAAGTAAAATTCTCACTGTTTGCAGATGACATGATCCTGTAATTGGAAAATCCTGAAGTATCCATGACAAAGCTACTTAAACTAATAGATGAGTTCAGCAAAGTGGCAAGATACAAGATCAACATGCAAAAATCACTAATGTTTTTGTACACTACTACTGAACAACCTGACAAGGAAATCAGGAGGAAAATTCCATTTTCATTAGCAACAGAAGACTTAAATACCTAGGAGTTAATTCAACCAAAGAAGTACAGGACCTATATGCAGAAAACTACAAAACAATGCTGAAAGAAATGATAAAAGACCTAAATAAATGGAAAGACATTCCCTGTTCATGGATTGGAAGAATAAATATCGTGAAGATGTCAGTCTTGCCTAAACTGATTTACAGATTCCATGAAATACCAATCAAATTCTCAACAGCTTACTTTACAGAATTAGAGAAGGCAATTATCAAATTCCTCTGGAACGGTTAGTGCACCTGAATTGCCAAAAGCATTCTAAAAAAGAAGAGCAATTTCGGAGGAATTTCACTGCCTGACCATGAAACATATTACAAAGCTACAGTGGTCAAAACAGCATGGTACTGGCATAAAGATAGACATTTCGATCAGTGGAATAGAATTGAGAACCCAGAAATATACCCTCACCTATATAGTCAACTGGTTTTTCACAAACCTACCAAGCCCACATTAATGGGAAAAAAACTGTCTCTTCAACAAATGGTGTTGGGAGAACTGGATATCTATAACCAAAAAATGAAAGAGCACCCCTATTTCACCCCCTATACAAGAATCAACTCAAAATGGATCAAAGATCTAAATATAGAAGCCAGGACCATAAAATTATTAGGAGAAAATGTAAGGAAACATCTTCAAGACCTTGTAGTAGGTGGTGGTTCCTTGAACCTTACACCCAAAGCACGTGCAACAAAATAAAAAATAGATAATGGGGACCTCCTCAAAACTAAACACTTTTGCACCTCACAGGACTTTGTCAGAAAGGTGAAAAGCAGTCAACTCAATGGGAAATAATATTTGGAAATCACATATCTGATATGGGTTTAATATCCAGGATATATAAGGAGATGTTACAACTCAACAACAAAAAGACAAATGCCCCAATTAAAAAATGGACAAAAGACTTGAATAAACATTTCTCCAAAGAAGAAATACAAATGGCAGAAAAGCACATGAGGAAATGCTCAACATCACTCATGATTAGGGAAATGCACATCAAAACTACAATGAGATATCATTTTACATCCACCAGAATGGCCACTATTAAAAGTACAGATAACTACAAGTGTTGGAGAGGATGTGGAGAGTTAGGAACACTTCTTCACAGTTGGTGGGAGCACAGAATGATATACCCACTCTGGAGGACTGTTTGGAAGTTCCCAATGAAGTTGAATATAGACTTGCCTGTGATCCTGCCATACCACTCCTGGGTATATACCCAGAGGAACTGAGATCAGTGACACGAACAGACATCTGCACAATGATGTTCATATCAAAATTATTCACCATTGCCACAATTTGGAAACAACCCAGGTGTCCATCAACAGATGAATGGATAAACAAACGGTGGTCTATTCACATGATGGAATATTATGTAGCTGTAAGAAGAAATGAAGGTGTAAAGCATATGGCAACATGGAAAAACCTGGAGGACATAATGTTGGGTGAAGCAAGCCAGACACGAAAGGACAAATACTGTATGAATGCATTACTATGAACCAAATATATTGTGTAACATCTTGTTTGTTCCAAAAAATATATATATATATGTATCCATTACATTTATTTGAGAAATGTATATATTTATTCATCTGTGTTTACTTTTTAGTTCTTAATGGTTTATATTTTCAATTATTAAATGTACAAATAAAGTTTCAAAAAAAATAAAAATAAATAAACACGACAACAACAACAAGAAAAACCTAATAAGTTTGCTAGCAGCAACTCACTTTAAAAGAAAAGTAAAAGAATATTCTTCAGGCAGAAAGAAAATAATCTCAAGTTTCAAGTTTCAGGATGGATTGAAGAACAATACCTGCTAATTAAATTCGTATATCTAAAAGACTATTGAATGGATAAATTAATAATGATATCTGTGGCCTAGGACATCAATTAAGTGTTAAAATACACCATAAATTAATATGTAGCATAAGATGGGTAAATGGATATGTAGCAGTTTGATATCGTTATGAATTCCAAAAATAGATATTGAATTATGCTTGTAAACTGGTTTGTTAATCTGGGCATGATTAAGTTATTATAAGGGCTTTGACTGGGCCACAGTCAGTAGAGAGTTGAGCCCCTCCCCTTGGTGGGTGGGGTATCAAACATAAAAAGACATGCAAAGGACAGAACTGCAGTAGTTTTGATGTTGGTGTTCTAATGAGCAAGGACAGAAGTCCCCAGGGAAAAGAGACAAGTCATTCACCTGACAGTTCACAGATGGCCTTGTGGTGAGAGGCAAGGCTTAGAGAACCTCATGGTCTACAGCTGATCTTGTGGAGGAAACAGAGGAGCTGAATCTAGAGAGAAATGCAGCCCTGCAAAGAGAGGAAACCAAGAAGCCTGAACCCTTGCAAATGTCGGCAGCTGTCTTGCTCCAAGATGGGGTAACTGACTTTGGTGAAGGAAGAAACTTATGCTTTATGGCTTGGTAACTATAAGCTTCTACACCAAATAAATACCCTTTATAAAGACCCAGAGATATCTGGTATTTTGCATTAGCACACCTTTGGCTGTGTAAGGCAGGATATAAAATGTCTTGAAATATTTTATTTGGCCAGTCAATAATAAATAATATGTGCAAATTTTGAAAGGCAAGCAAAACTGATATAAATTCCCTGGTAAACTTTAAAGAATATTAAATAGTGCATCTCATCCAAATAAATAGAAGAAAAAAATTCAACAAAAATAATCAGTCCTAAACAAAATATTCAGGATTTCATGCACTGACATGTTAGCTTTGGTCTGGGGCAACCTTACTCATGCATCTTTGGAAGCTGCACTTTTCTTCTTCTTCAGAAGCCTGAAGGTTCCAGGGTTGATTTCTGTGTTGTTGTTTTGTCCCCATGATAAATCAAGTGTTGTATCACTTCCCCATTTCCTAGTTATGAAGTCACCAAACTGGATGTGATGCTCCTTTGAAGCAAGAAGAACCATGAATGATAGAAAAAATTAAAAGGAGATATTGTTGCGCTTCCCAAATTGGACGCTTAGATGGTTGATATTGGATCTTTCGTCTTTTCTAATGAACACATTCAATGCTATAAATTTCACTCTCAGCACTACTTTTTCTGCACCTCACAAACTATGAAGAAGCATAGGACATAAAGAAGCATAAAGAACCACATAACAAAATGCTTGTGATTGAAGCTATATCCAGTTCCACAAAGTACAGACTAAAGATGAAGGCAGATTATGTCAGAAAGTTGGGAACGTATTTTCTCTGCATGCAAGCATTGTTTCCTCAATATAACACTTCTATGAATGGAGCTACACTTTAAAGAATTTGCATCATGCTTACCTACGCATGAGTTTATCTAGGTAAGGAGAAAAGAATGAAGGCAATGACTTTTACCAGTTTGTGCCACATGGTAGTCCTCCCCTTTAAGGGTAATGAGTGTGAAGTTTTCTTAGAAATTCAAACTCATGTGATACCTGAGAAGTAATCCTTCAGAGAAACCGTTTGGGATTTCATGAATTTGGGAAAGCTAGAATCACATCAAAGAAGCATGCAGGAGTAAAACCCTGTGTATGAAAGGAATATTGGCAATTCTTCAGCCAGGTATTAAATCTCATTGAGCATGAATTATTCATACATTAGTTAGTATCATAATGAACATGGGAATGCTTCCATCTGAAATAAAACCTCATGGAATATGAGAAAATTCAAACTAGAGAGAAACCATATGAGTGTCCTGAATATAGTCGGCTCTTTACAGTCATTTTTACTCTTCATTTTAAAAGTCATACAGTGGAACAAGCATAGAAATGTAATACATCTGGGAAAATTTTCAACCTAACAGAAAACCTCTTTATTCATCAGAAAATTCTTACCAAATAGAAATCATATATAGGTGGGAAAGCATTAATTCAAATGTCAAATCTCAGATACAAGAGAATTCCAACTGCAAAGAAAGCCTATGCAAATATGACATGTAAATGCCTTTAGGTACAAATCAAATCTTCCAGAACATGAAAAAACACATAATAGACAGAAACAAAATTAATGTAAAGAATGCAGAAAATCCTACAGCCAAAAGCATCAGTTCATTAAACATCAGAGCATTCATTTCTGAGAAAAACCCTATATATGCAATGAATGTGGAAAAAAATTCAACCAGAAGGAAAACTTCATTAACAATCTGAGAATATATACTGGAGAGATTACCTATGAATGTGATGGATGTGGGAAAGTTCTCATTCAGAAATCAAGCTTCATTACACACCAGAGAAGGCAAACTGGATAGAAACCCTATATAGGTAAGGAACGTAGGAAAGCCTTCAGTAGCAAATCAAATCTCTCTGAGCATGAGAATATTCATAGAGATGGGAAACCCTAACCATGTAAGGAATGTGGATTAGCCAGATTCCGTATCTCATTAAACATTACAACATTCATACTGGAGAGAAATCCTGTAAATATAATAAATGTGTATCTCCAAAGAATCTCCACTTCCAGTCTGTGCAACTTGTTGCCAATCTTTTAAGGAAGCAGATGTGACTGTGCAATTCAGAATGTCTTCTCCTCTTGGAAAAGTGCACTTGCATTTGTTCAGAGATCTGGCCTCCCACATCTTCTTCCACACTCATCTGTGTTTAATTTGTAACCACTCATTTATGCATCAGAACTCGAGATTTCTCTTAATTTATATAAAGATGGGGTTTCCACTTATTTCAAATTATCCTGGTTATTTTCACACATTCTTCAATCCATTAAATTCTCGGTAAGCATTGAAAAAATTACCATTTAAAAAATAATATTTCGCATTTTTGTAGCATTTTCTTATTAAGCACCCCAACTATTGATTTTTTTTTCAATTTTTTCACCTGATTCTGATGTGGATTCAAGTTTAACAACCACTGAACTACAGTGGCCTGCTTTCAACTTAACTCCAATTTTTCTTGTAATTTAAATCAGAAATGATCCTTTCATAATTAATGATATATTCCTAAACTCAAATATATTAAGTTAGAAATTTTATTTATATTCTTAACCTATACTCCAATATTTTTCTCATATGTGATAGGGTGTGGGATGGATGAAACTAGAGAATGCATGTATTTGCAAACAGAAAAATTGTACCCAAATAATCTGCCAATGCAGGTAATTCTGAGGAAGGAGGAATGGGGGTTGTAGCTAGAGAAGGAATTTGGCTGTGTGCCATAACAGACATAAAATATTTTTATATTTTTGAGTAGATAATTTGGTTATAATTTAAATGAAATTATGAAAATAGTACACAATGAAATCATACAAAGTAGTTGATTTGAACATATTAATTTGTATCTGCAACATTACTGGGGTGGCACTTTCCCTCACTTTAGAAATACTCTCCCCCATAAAGGAAAAGTGCCCACTCCCCTTTGCCCCCTCCCCAGCTGACTGAGTGGTTGGAGACCTCAATCAGCAAGAGTGAGCACAGAGCACGAGGAGCATAGACACGACGATGTGATGTCCACACTGCTCTCTAAACGTGTATGGTTAGAGGGCTGTTAGCACCACAGGAGAAGACTGACTTCCTGCTGCTTACTCCTAAGTGAAGACTGGCTAGAGTGACTCACATCAGTAACTGACACTGTGAGTGCTGAGCAAGGCTTTCTCCTTGTCCTCCTTTGTGGATCAAGAACCTATGACGATGGTTTTCATTGGGGCTCTGAGAGTTTGGTTCCCAAACAGGACATTCCTGGCTTGGAGGACCTGCAGTGAATATGTGTTAGAGTCCTCCTTCTCCAGTTGTTCAAGTGCTTCTTCCCATCCAACCTCTCCATTGTCTTCTGGGATTGAAGAGGTCTGCATCATTTTCAACACTGTTAAAAACGTGTTGAAATTTTGATATTTAATTAGCCTGAGAAATATCTGGCATCGGCACCCTCTGAGGTTTTCTGCAAACATGAAACCATCTCACAACCTCACTTCTCTTCTTGCCAGCCATATGCCCAAGGACTTTCTGGGATTCCTGGACTATTTTTTAGGGTCACTGGCCTAATGTTGCTCATTCTGGTGATGTTATTTGTGTAGCCAATGCTTTAATGTGTATTTTGATATTTCCTTCCTGAAACCAATATGGTTCATCTTGGATTGCTCTTTCTTTAGCTGCCCCAAGATTGGAGAAGGTGAATGTAGAACTGGAAACAGGACACCTGAGTCTGTGCCTGAGACCCAAAAGTGATACAGTAAGAACAGCCTCCTCAGAGGGTCAATGCTGGAGGCCAAGGGAAGGAGGGAAGGGCAATAGGAGCAGGAGCAGGGAGTCTCCTCTCTGTGCCCTGACACCTGTGTTGTACCAGACCCGAGGTCCCACGCTTTTATCAGTCCCTGCCCACCTCCCAAACCCTGCCTGAGACAGGTACATCATAGTGGGGTATCTATGATTTTATACAAGTCACCAAACAATGTAATTCCCCTGCCTGACTCCCTGTCTTGCAGGCCTTGCTGGCCAATTGCACTTCCCCCTCCATCTTACCAGTACTCAATCCTGCTTAGTCTGGAGACACACAAAGTTTACAGGTGAATTCACTGGACAGCAGGATAACACTGCCATTTGGGAACAGGGTAGCTCTCCAAACCTGTATCCCTAGCACTTTGAGTTTCCCAAGTGCTTCCAATGCAAAATACCAGAAATAGGTTGGCTTTTATTGGAATTAATTAGGGTTAAAGCTTACAGTTCTGAGGCTGTGAAAATATCCAAATCAAGGCATCATCAAAAACGGTGTCTTAACAAGGGTCAGCTGCTGCTGAACTCCTCCCAAGGTAAAATGTTCGACCTCCCCGTCTGTCTCTGCCTTCCCCTTCAAACTCATTTTGTCCCTGAGCTCAGCAGTGGGCCATTAGACATAATTGTTCACAGCTATCCCTTTTCCTCTGGCCTGGATGTCTTCAGATTCAAGCTGCTCCATGACTGCAGCCTCTGGCCTCTCCCTCTGCCTCTCAGGTTATGTCTTCTCCCCAGCTGTAAGATATACTGGAGACCTCTCCCACATGGCAGCACTCTTTGTGTGTTCCTCATGTGTAGGACTTCCGCCAAAGAATTGGGGTCCATCCTGGTGCCTGAAAACTAATCAGGGGTCCTTAACTAAACTAAAGCATTCCAACAAAAAGTGACCTAATCAAAAGGACCCTTATCTGAATCTAACCAAATTGTCCTACATAGAAAAGGCTTACACACAGAGCAATGGATTCGTAAGAAATAGGTTAAAAGTGAAAGGATGGGCAACAGACTAACAGGTAGAGC
>JAKSZT010000394.1:0-24072 GCA_026826555.1 Tolypeutes matacus
TAACATTTTTGTAAGCAAATACACATATATGCATATATATTTATATATCATTTTACAAATGTTTGTATGTATTGTGAGAATTTTGATTTTTACCCATAATAAAAAAAAAATAAATTAATTAATTAATTAAAAAAATAAAAAAAAAATAAAAAAAAAAAAGATGGATCAAAGATCTAAATATAAGAGCCAAAACCATAAAAACCTTGGAAGATAATTTAGGGAAGCATCTACAGGACCTTGTAATAGGAAATGGTTTCATGAACTTCACAGCCAAAGCACGAGCATCAAGAGAAAAAATTGATAAATGGGATTTCCTCAAAATTAAAAACTTCTGCACCTCAAAGGATGTTATTAAGAAAATAAAAAGGCAGCCTATGCGAATATTCTCACTGTCCTGATTCTGTGATAATCAGGGTGGGCTAAACATTCGCTATATTAGAAGCCATGCATGTGTCCCCAGACATCGTTTTCCTCCCTAGGTATTGTTTTTAGAATGCTGGTGATAAACTAAGCCTGATTTATTATATGTCCATCCTGTATGGGAAAAGACTGTAACTCCAGGTATCTCTGGTCAACCTTAAGAGATATAGCAGGGGGCTATATCTGGTTGGCGTCCATCTCCCATATGGAGGGACCTGGGTTCAATCCCCGGGACCTCCTGGTAAAAATTTAAAAAATATATAGAAGGTGCATGGACCACCAAGCCCTGTGCGCGTGCGCACCACCAGTTCCCGCGAGCCACACAGCAAGATGATGACATAATAGGAGAGTGACACAAGGGAGAGGCAAGATGAGACGCACCAAAAAACCAGCAACTAAGGTTGCGCGGGCAGGATGCCTCTCTCCTACATCAGAGATTCCAACGATTGAATCCCAGTGAAGACAGGAGGAGAAGGATAAGAAGAGAGGGCAGAAAATGGACACAGAGTTGCCCAGCGAATGGACACAGAAACAGCAAAAACGGGGGGGGGGAGGGGGAAGGGGTGTAAAAATGGATAAAAGTAAATAAATAAATAAATCCTTAAAAAAAAAAAAAAAAAGGCAGCCTACCCAATTGGAAAAAATATTCCGCAACCATATATCTGATAGGACCCTAATATCCTGCATACATAAAGAAATACTACACCTTGAAAATGAAAGAACAAACAACCCATTTAAAAAAATGGGCAAGTAACCTGAAAAGACACTTCTCCAAGGAAGAAATACAAATGGCTAAAAAGCACATGAAAAAATGCTCAACATCACTTGTTATCAGGGAAATGCAAATCAAAACTACAATGAGATACCATTTTACACCCATCAGAATGGCAGCTATTAAAAAACAGGAGACACTAAATGTTGGAGAGGATGTGGAGGAAAAGGAACACTCATCCACTGCCGGTGGGACTGCGGTATGGTCCAGCCACCGTGGAGGTAAGTTTGGCGGTTCCTCAGAAAACTAGCAATAAATCTTCTGTATGATCCAGCAATTCCATTGCTGGGTATATACTCAGAAGAACTGAAAACAAAAATACAAACAGATATATGCACACCAATGTTCATAGCGGCATTGTTCACCATTGCCAAAAGTTTGAATCAGCCCCTGTGCCCATCAACAGACTAATGGATAAGCGAAATGTGGTACATACATACCATGGAATACTACTTAGCTATAAGAAGGAACAAAGTGCTAACACATGGAATAACGTGGATGAATCTTGAAGACCTTATGTTGAGTGAAGCAAGCCAGGCACTGAAGGATGAACACTATATGACCTCACTGATCTGAACTGAGGAAAGTGAGCAGGCTCTGAGAACCATTGTCTGAAATATAGGTTAACAATGGAGAGTAAGAGAAGAGCAGGCTTTGAGCCATCACCCATATGGACATAATCTATGGTAAAGGGATAGAGTGTGGGTGCATGTTGGGGGATTGGGCAGATGAGTGGTGGTATTCCTGGGTTTGGTGGTGCAGCACTGTGGGGTGGGTGGATTAGGAAGGGCAGGTTCAAATCCCCAGGGCATGTAACTGTGAATCTTGACATTCCATGGGTTGGGAGAGGGCGATATCACGGGCCCTGGGGGGCTGGTGGGAGGGGACAGTCAAGATCTAATGGGTTGTTTGGTGGTCATGGGGAAGGTTTTTCATTACCTTACAGTAATGGACACAGGACATGGTAAATATCATCAAAATTATTAAACTGTATCATCTAAATTGTAAACTATACTGTAAATCACTGACAATGTTTAGTTGCTATATTTTGTTATCTGTATAACAATTATAACAATGCTAACTACCAAAACAAAAGGGGGGTTTAATATGGGGTGGGAAAGAGGGGGTGGTTTGGTATCCTGGAGTCTCCGGCACTCCGTGTGTGACTTTGCTGTGACCTAAAATTTCTTTGAAAAGTAAATGAAAAATTGGGAGACAATGGGGATTGAGAGGAGGAAGGTGTCATGGCACACCAAACATCCCATAACACACTGATAAAAGGCAGAAAAAAAAAGAAAAGAGAAAGGAAAAAAAATGAATATATATATATATATTTTAAAGGCATTTCCTTTGCTTTTTTGCCCATTTTTTGAATGTCCCAATCCACTAATTATATTTTATTTTGTTTTGTTCTTTGTTGGATTATTTGTTTTTTTTCCTTCTCTTTTTTTTCCCCCTGAGTCTCCTTATGTTTGTCTCTTGCATGTAAGCTTATCATACTTGTTTCTTTTTCCTAGTAAGTGTATTTGATTATTTTATGGACTAAATGTTCATGGAGGATTTGGATCCCAGAAGGGTTACAATGGTTACTGCAGGAGATTATTGGGGGGGGTGTCTGGGGGGGCTTTCGTGGGGGTTGGTTCATCTGAATATACATGAAAGATATACAAAATCGTTCAAAAGATCAAAAGATGGGGCATGGTCACGACGGGTGGATAATCACACAATAAATGAGGGGATCTGAATTCCTAGCCTGGAGAGCTCTGCCACAGGCTCCAAGGGAGCAGGAATAGTCCTCTGAGTGTAGGGACAGTGCCTGTCAAAATAGGATGACCCACTGATATTTTTTTTTTTATTGATGACTACCCTTGTGAGTCTTTGCTCTTGTAAATGAGACTTAGCCTGAAGTTGTGCGGTGCCTAAGGGTTGCCACCTGAGAGCCTCCTTGTTGCTCAAATGCGGCCTCTCTCTAAGCCAAACTCAGCATATGATTGCATTACCTTCCCCCCAACGTGGGACATGTCTCCCGGGGATTAGACTCCCTGGCAATGAGGGATTAATACCAAGTGCCAACTGGCAACACAAATGGAAAAAGACCTTGAATAAAAGGGGGAAATGGTAAAGACAAATGAGTTCAATTGGCTAAGAGACTTCAAAGAGATTCGGGAGTCATCCCAGAGGTAACTCTTATGCACACCTCAGTAGGAGCTCATAGAACATCTAAGTGCCTATCACCTCACACAGAGGGGTTCCTGAGAGCTCTGGAGACACCCAGGTCCTATATAAGGGGGGATAGCCCCAGAGACAGATGCCTTATCAGTGGGCTCTATTTTGGAATCTGTGCTCCTGAGAGTGACAGAATTGGACTCAAATAAGTCCTCCCTGCACATGGTTCACCAGTCCCTTCTATTCAAACCTATATGTGATTCCGGAGTTTTTACGTATACTTCCAGAGACTGGAGCCTCCAGCCTACCTATGTACCAAGTGTGCATGAAATCTCGGTAGAGCTGCAACTCCTACCCTACAGCTCAATGGACTCATCCAAGTCATCTGCTGAGGAGACAACGATGGGCAATGGCCATCCCAGGGAATGGAGAGGGCCTGCATCTGCAGGAAGGATCATCCCACCCACCATGTCCATGGGATATAAGCCCTCTCTCACTTGGAGTTGGAGTGGACATCACCATCCCACTCCCCTCAGGATTGGGGGAAGAACTATGGACTAGAGTGGACTTGATGGTATTCTCTTGTTCACATATGGTGATTCTAGCAATGCAAGAAATTATAACAATGAGGTGGAGCCAGTGGCCACTTGACACTTTTGGGGTAGGGAGGGGATGAACAGTTGAAATACAGGGGCTTCTTTGGGATTTAGAGGTTGTCCTGAGTACCGTTGTGGCAACGGATGTCGGCCATTTTAAATCAGCACACACCACTCAGAACTGAGTGGGAGAGAGTGTGGTCTACAGTGTGAACTGTGGTCTATGGTTGGTGGCAAGGCTCCAGGATGTGTAAGTTCATTGAGGGCGGTGGGCCACACTTGTGGGAGATGTTTGTGTGGGTTGTGGTGGGAGGTGTGGGAGATGGGCAACATGTGTATCCCAGTGGGTTCTGTGTAATATTTTGGGTAATCTAAGCACCTCTTAAAATATATGTATATATATATATATAAATTAACATTTTTGTAAGCAAATACACATATATGTATATATATTTATATATCATTTTGCAAATGTTTGTATGTATTGTGAGAATTTTGATTTTTACCCACAATAAAAATAAATAAAAAATTAAAAAAAAGAATAATAAAAGTAGAAAAAGAATTGCACTATGTTCAATGAAAGAAGACAGACGAAAGGGACAAATATTGTATGGTCGCAATAATATAATTTAAATAAGATGAGTAAACTCATGGAGGTAAACGTTGGTGTTTTAGCTTACTAGGAGATAGAATGTCAGTGTAGAAGGGGAAGCTCATGCTGAATGTATGTAGAATTTTTAATAATTTTAATTGTAAATGTGTGGAAATCAATAGAGTGGATGGTAACACAGTTCAGCAAGTATAACTAAAAGTGCTGATTTATAAATGTGTTTGTGGCTGAAACAGGTAGTGTAGGGATATAAATGTCATTTGAAAGAAAGCAAGAGATAATCTTGGGACTGTATAAAATAGTGATTTCGGAATTGGATGAAGATACGTTGAATAGCACAAATAAAAGAAAGTTTTTCTATTACAAAGTATTATGAATGTGGTGATACATGAGGAAAATACAACTAATATAACTTATGGACTATAGTTAGCAATATTTTAATGTTTTTATGCAATGACAGAGAAGTTTCTATAGTAATTTTAAAAGTCAACAATAGGGGTATAAGGAAGTTTAGGATTTTTTTCTTGTGGAGTAAGAAAAACACTCTAAAATTTACTGAGGTGATGACAGCACAACTCTGATGAAGCTGAGAGCCGCTGAGTGTGCACTTATGATGGATTATACAAGTATGGGACAATATAACACAGGGAATCCAATGTTTACTGTATAGTTGTGAGAATGTTCTCTCATGAACTATAATAAATATACCATACTAAACTAGAGAATTAATATTAGGGTGGTTGGGAAAATACCCCAAATGTAAGATATGGGTTATAGTTAGCAATAATATTTTGACAATGTCCTTTTATCATCTGTAACAAATATTCCACATAAATGTAAGTTGCTGTTGGTGGAATGAAGTATGGGAGTCCTGTATGTTTTGTGAGCTCACAACTTTTTTGATGTTAAAAAAAAAGAATTACTTGTTTATGGATATAGACAAAAGAGAGAGAAGAAATTGAATCTAGTGGATACAGTTCTGTGTGACTTCAATAAAAATAATAATAATAAGTAATTTTAGACATCTTTCTTTCAAGATTAGTCTGATTCAACCTGTCAGATATATCTTTTTAATAATTATGCAACTTTCCTACTCAAACAGCACCCTATTTATATATACCATTTCTAGACAATTGGAGTAAAAATCTTTTAGCTTTCACTTTCTCCCCCAGGATAATCCAACCCCACCCTACTCCACACAGAGTAGTTCTCCAAGGCATCTTTATGCTGCCTGAGAGTCTTTCTTGATATGGTTTAAAACTTCCATGACTCTGTCTTCCCTCTTTCTCTATAAATCTCAAAATTTTTAATCAGGCCAATTTTTTTTTTTGCTTTTTGCATTAGCAAAACTGACCCTAGTTTTTCCTTGGTTCTTGTTGCATTACTACTCTTTTCAAAATAGGTATCACTTCAGTAATCTTTAAATGTCCCTTGCTTTAAGGTTATCTCTTTCTTCAGTCATAGTGTGAGATTTTTGAGGTAGATAAAGAATCTGACTTATATTATTTACCCTGGTGCACAGTATTTTCATGGAGAGGACTGTTTACTCTGACTTTCTATATGGGAAGCATCTAGATGCTGTCTGGCATATGGAAAGCTGTATTTTTTTCTTTCTGGTTTGTGAGATATTGTGAGTTCTTGTTTCTCCTCCTATCTCTCTTGAAGGTTTCCATGAAATTGTTTTCTCATCACAAATTTCACCCAAATAAAATATGTTCCAATATCTGTTCTTGATCACTTTTCCCTCATGAAGAAACAATCTGCTGACAGTAGAACATGGAAGCTTATTTTACATAAATAAGTCTCTTCAGTAATGTTTTCAGTGAAATAGTGAGTCACACAGCATTTAATAGTTACAAGAAGTCAAGTAACAATAATTGACAATTCATCCTTCAATGTCCTAATACATACTAAAGATATGCACATTTACATTACTCTAGAATAAAAGAATGAGAATTTATTCCATTTTCTTCCAGGGAATTCTAATACTACTGTGTCTTTTTCCCTTTAAAGTCAGGAATTACTTTCTTATAAGCAGGATGAATTAGCAGAACATTAGGAAAAGAAATATATGGAAAATCAACTACATTTGCTACTCAGGACAATATAAAATAGTGTTGATTTCAGTATGCCACCCTGTCAGATAAATCACATTAACATTACTGATGAACATAATAGGCCATTGGTGAATGATGTTACATAGTATTGTGATACAATTTCTACAGGCTCCAGAATGTTAACCAGAAAGAAAACACAATGATGAGTTTTAACCTTATGTACTGAGCAAATTTCACTGAGGTATTCATTTAGGAAATTTTGTGAGAAAAATAGACCCCAGGTATTTAACAAATGTGACCCATGCCTAAAACATTAGCTTTCTTTGTAGTATAACATCTGCCATACAGCACTGCAGCCCAAGAACTTCAAATGAAGTTAGTAGTACTACCTTGTAAATCATTGATGTTCCAAATAGTCAAAACATTTAAAAATTAAAACAAGCAAAAAAAGTTAAAATTAAATAAAACTACTGGCATTATAATTATTCCTCTGTCAATTTACTAAACCACAAATGGATAAATTTGATAATCCTAACAATGTGATCATCTTCATGGCAGAAAAGATTAAGTTTAACATATGCATATTGATTGCAAGGTAATAAAGGAGATAAGGCATGTCAGAAAATTTTCAAAATAAATAGTAAGATTACAAAATGTATACGGAAGATGTTTCAGATTAAAAATAGAGCAGACTGACTTGATAATATATGAAATATCACATTTATTTCTTACTTCTAGCCTATAGAGATATAAATCTGCAATGTTCTTTTCATAGATGATAAGACTGAATTTTGATATTAGTTTACCTATTTAATGTTACATATGCAATATTATGAAACTAGATTTCTAAAATATACTGACTTTGAAGTCCATGTCTTTTCCTTTATTCTATATTGTGTTGATATAATATGAATAATTAGGTCTTCCATAAACACTTGATTATTAATTAACTGAATACATTTCTGCCTTTGCTATGCTAAGTGCTATCATGTGCCATGGACATGGAGACCAGTTTTAAGAACTCCACTGACTTCATCCTCTTGGGACTTATCACCCACCCTGTGTTTCCTGGGCTTATCTTTGCAGTCGTCTTTTCCATCTTTGTGATGGCTGTAACAGCAACGTGGTCATGATCCTGCTCATACACATGGACTCACGTCTCCACACGCCCATGTACTTCTTACTCAGCCAGCTCTCCATCATGGGTACAGTGAATATCTGCATCACTGTCCCAAGGATGCTGCAAGACCTTCTGTCCAAGGAAAAGACCATCTCCTTCCTAGGCTGTGTGGTTCAGATATTCTTCTATGTGACCCTGACTGGAGGGGAATAATTCCTGCTGGGCCTCATGGCCTATGACAGGTTCATAGCTGTGTGCAACCGCCTCTGATACCCTCTCCTCATGAACCACAGGATTTGCTTGTTTATAGCAGTGGGCTCCTGGGTTGGTGGCTCCTTGGATGGATTTATGCTGACCCCTGTCACTATGAGTTTCCCTTACTGTGGGTCCCGAGAAATCAATCACTTTTTCTGTGAAATCCCAGCAGTGCTGAAGCTGTCATGTATTGACACCTCCCTCTACAAGACCCTGATTTATGCCTGTTGTGTGCTGATGGTGCTCATTCCCATATGTTTCAACTCTGTCTCCTACACACAGATCCTGATCACAGTCCATCAGATGAACTCCTGAGGGCCAACGCAAAGCCTTTGCTATCTGTTCCTCCCATATCGTGGTGATGTGTATTTTCTATGGGGCAGCCTTCTATACTAATGTCCTGCCCCATTCTTATCACACACCAGAAAAAGACAAGGAAGTGTCTGCCTTCTACACCATCCTTACCCCCATGCTCAACCCACTCATATACAGTTTGAGGAATAAAGAAGTGGTAGCAGCTCTAAAGAAGGTCCTGGGTAGGTGTTCCTCCTCTCATAAAATCACAGTGGGGGATAGATCCAGCAAATTCTAGGAGGACCAGGCTCTGGATACAGACATCTTTATTGCTGAATACAGTGACACAATCCATTAAGAAAATATATTTTCTTCATTCAGAAAACTGTTCACAATCATTTTGATAATCCTGATATATTAACCGACAAAATCAATCTGTTACAAGCATTTCTTTGAACCATAGTTTAGTGTTCTGTTTCAGCATTAGCCAAACTTATTATCCGGATTCATATTTTCAGCAGAACAACTTCATTCAGTTAGAGCTGTTTCTAAATCATCACAGGTAAGTCACGCATCCCTATTTAGAATCCAGAATATAGAGTTCTATAAATTACTTGAGCTCATGTGCCTTTTGTATTTGAATTGCTGACCAATTTTTGAAGAGAAATCTGTAAGGAACATTTACCCTGTCCTTGATGATCTGATTTTAAACATTCCACAGAAGTAATGTATAATTAAAGTGTAAGAGCCTTGTTTAGGAATCCGTTGTGTATATGATTTGTTTTATTTTTAGTTCTGTATTCTTTGTCAACTTTTATGAACATCTGTATTTTCAAATGGTGAGGGGTAGTGCCCCCCACATAATGTTGCAGATACAAAACAATATCTTCAAATCAACCACTTTATATGATTTCATTGTATACTATTTTCATAATTTCTTTTAAATTATAACTAAATTATCCTTGCAAAGAGTATAAAAATAATTTGTGTCTGTTATTACAAACAGCAAAACTCCTTCTCTAGCCTCAAACCCCATTCCTCCTTCGTCAGAATTATCTGCATTGGCACATAGTTTTGGGTACACATTTCTGTTTGTAAATACATGAATTCTCTAGTATCACCCATCCCAAACACTATCTCATTTGACAAAATTATTGGAGTGCAACTTAAGAATATAAATAAATTTTCTAAATTCTTAAAATACTTAAGAATAGAAGCATATCATCTAATTATGAAAGGTTGATTTCTAATTTAAAATAATAAGGAAAATTTGAAGGAAGTAGAAAGCAGGCCTCTGTAGTTCAGTGGCTGTTAAACTTGAATCCACATCAGAATCTTATATTCTCTGCCTACATCCTAAGACTGTACTATTGTGGATGTGAATATAGCTTCACTCACAAGACTTTTGTTATGTGGTTCTTTCTGTTTCTTAAAGTTCTATGATTCTTCAGAGTTTGTGAGGTGCAGCAGAAGCAGTGCTCAGAAAGATATTTATAACATTGAATGCATTCATTAGAAAAGAGGAAAGATCCAATATCAATCATCTAAGTGTACAATTTGGGAAGCACAACAATATCTCCTTTTTATTTGTTCTATCATTCACGGCTGTTCTTGCTTCAAATGAGTATCACATCCAGATTGCGGACTTCATAACTGGAAATGCAGAAGAGATAAAGCACTTGATTTTTAATGGGGACAAAACAATACCCCATAAGTCAACCCTGGATCTTCAGGCTTCTGAAGGATAAGAAAAGTTCTGCTTCAAAAGATGCACAAGAAATGTGGCCCAGAATAAAAGCCAAAATGGCAACCAAGGAAGTCCTGAATACTTTGTTTGAGACCATTTTTGTTCAACTTTTTTTTTTCTATTTATTCAGATGAGATGCAGTATTTTATATTCCTTAAAATTTAGTGGGGAAATTCTAACACTTTAGCTTGCCTTTCCAAATCTTCACTTATTATTTGTTATTGACTTGCTATAAATGTATTTTAAAACATTTTATATCTTGTGTTAGTCAGCCATAGGAGTGCTGATGCAAAATACCAGAAATCTGTTGGTGTTTATAAAGGGTATTTATTTGGGGTAGAACCTTACAGTTACCAGGCCAAAAAGCATAAGTTTCTTCCTTCACCAAAGTCTGTTAACTCATCTTGGAGCAAGACAGCTTCAACATTTGCCATTGTTCAGGCTTCCTGGGTTCCTCTATTCCCAGGGCTGTGTTCCTCTCTAGGCTCTGCTCTTCGGTTTCCTCCACAATGTCACCTGTAAACTATGAGGCACTCTAAGCTTTGTCTCTTTCCAGAAGGCCAGCTGTGAACTGTCAAGTGAATGGCTTGTCTCTTTTTGCGGGGCTTTCTGTCCTTGCACATCAGAACTCCAACATGAAAAACTACTCCAGCTCTGTCCTTTTCCATGTTTTTTTATGTTTGGGACACCAGCCACCAATGGGTGGGACTCAATGCCCTACCAACTGTGCCCCAGTACATGCCCTTCCCTTAACTTAATCATGCCCTGTTTAACAGACCAGTTTACAAGCATAATCCAATATCTATTTTTGGAATTCATAATGATATCCAACTGCTACATATCCATTGACACATATTATGCTTTATATTATTTTGTGGTGTATCTTAACACTTTATTGAAGTCCTAGGCCACGGATAACATTATTACATTACTCATTCAATTGTCATTTAGATATATGAATTTAATTAACAGATATTGTTCTCCCATCCTTCCTGAATCTTGAATCTTCTGAGATTATTTTCTTTCTGCCTGAAGAATATTCTTTACATTTCTTTTAAAGTGAGTTGTTGCTAGCAAACTTTATTATTTTTCCTCATCTATAATAGAATTTATTCCTGAAGGATTGTGATAAATTAAATCTCAGTCACTCTATGATCTCCACTGCTTTTGAGAGCAATATTAGGGTGTAATTTCTCCATTCTGTTGTAAATGTCATCAGTTCTTTGGAGAAGAAATTTGGGGCTTTTGGTTTTACAGCCTTCTACCTCCTCACCCACCCGACAGGCAAAATCTGTGTGCTCTGCCTCTGGGGATGGGAATAATGGCACACCTCTCTGAGTTACACACCTGATTTTGGAGCTAAGATTTGGTGAATAAAGCACAGTATGTTGAATTCTTCTTGGACCCATTCTAGGGGCCAGTGCAATGGAGCTCAGCAACCCATTTTGCTCAATGATGGCCACACCCAAAATACAGCCACTGCTTCATGAGTTCACATTTCTCCCAGATTTAGGAGACCCCTCTTGATCCCTGTGCCCTGGATTAATGTCCTCGTTTGTGTCTTGTGTGGACCTCAGAATGTACATTCTTACTAACCAATTGCTGTTTCTGTAAGCCTTTTGTATGTACAATATTTTGGTTAGATTCAGGTAAGGAAACTTTTTATTAGATCCCTTTTTTAAGATTTCTTTAGTTTAGTTAAGGACTCATTAGATTTCAGGCCCCAGGATGGATCCTAATCATTGTGCTGAAGCCCTACATACATGGAACACACAAACAGTGCTGCCACATATACCCTGTCATGTGGGAAAGGGTTCCAGGATCTCATAGAACTGTGGAGAAGCACAGAATGCCTGAGAGGCTAAGGGAGATGCCAAAGGCTGGAATCATGGAGCAGCTTGAAGATGAATACATCCAGGCAAGAAGAGAAGGGAGATGTGTGAGCAATTGTGTCTGATGGCCCACAGCTGAGCTCAGGGAAAAAGTGAGTTTGGAGGAGAAGGCAGAGAGAGACAGGCAGGCCAAACATTTTATCTTGGCTGGAGTCCAGGAGCAATCGACCTATGTTAATATAGCATTTTTGATGGTGCCTTGATTTGGACATTTTCACAGCCTCAGAACTGTAAGCTTTAACCCTAATAAATTTCAATAGAAGCCAACCTGTTTCTGGTATTTTGAAATGGCAACACTTGGCAAACTCAAACAGCTGGGGATACAGTGTTGGAGAGGGGCCCTGTTCCCAAATGGCTGTGTGATGCTGCTGCTCAGGTAATTCACATGTAAACTCTGGATATCTTCAGAGTAGGTGGGAATCAGTACTGGAAAGATGCAGCGGGGGGAAGTCTCTTGGCCAGGAAAGCCTACAAGACAGGGAGTAAGGCAGGGGTGTCACATGGTTTGGGTCCAAGTCTAAAGTACAGATGCCCCAATATGATGTACCTTCCAAAGACAGGGGTTGTCCAGGTGGGCAGGGGCTTATCAAATCATGGGTGCTGGGGTTTGGTATAGCAGAGCAGTCAGGGCACAAAGAGGAGACTTTCTGCTCCAGCTCCTTTTGCACTTTGCTTCTTCCCTTGTCCTCCAGATTTGACCCTCTGCAGAGGCTGCTCTTACTGTACCCATCCTGGATCTCAGGCACAGACTCAGGTCTCCTGATTCCAGTTCTACCTTCATCTTCCCCAATTTTGGGACAGCTAAAGAAAGTGCAATGGCAAGATGGAAACCTGTTGTTGTCAGGAAGGAAATGTCAAAAATCAAATTACATCATTGGCTACAGCAATAACATCACCAGAATCAGCAACATTAGACCAGTGACCCAAGTGAATACTACAGGAATCCCAGAAAGTCTTGGGACCTAGGGCAGGCAAGAAGAGAAGTGAGGTTGTGAGATAATGCCATGTTTGCAGAAAACCTCAGAGGGTGCAGATGCCAGATATTTCTCATAATAATTAAATATAAAATATTCAACGCATTTTGAACTGAGTTGAAAATGTTCCAGACATCTTCAATCCCAGGAGAGAATGGAGGGGATGAATGGGAAGAAACCGATGAACACCTTAAGAAGCTGGAATTTAACACGGGTTCATTGTAGTTCACCCAAGCCAGAGAGGGAGTGTCCTGTTTGGGAACCAACTCACAGAGCCCCAATGAAAACCATCATCATAGGTTCTTGATCTGCAAAGGAGAAAAGGGAGAAAGCCCTTCTCAACACTCACAGTCTCATTAGTGATGTGAGTCACTCTAGCGTGTCTTCACTGGTGAGAAAGCAGCAGTAAGTCCGTCTTCTACTTTGGTGCTTATAGCCTTCTAACCAGACACGTGTAGAGAGGAATGTGGCCTTCACATGTTCGCGTCCATGCTCCTCGTACTCCGTGCTCACTCTTGGTGTGGAGGTGTATACCTGTCCAGGCAGCTGGGGAGAGGGTCGAGGGGAGTGTGTACTTTTCCATTATAGGGTCTCTTTTAGCAAAGGGAGAGGGTTCCCCTCACCCCAGTAATGTTGCAGATACAAATCAATATATTCAAACCAACCACTTTGTTTGATTTCATTGTGTACTATTTTTGTAATTTCATTTAAATTATAACGAAATTATTTGTGCAAAGAGTCTAAAATTTATTTATGTCTCTTATGACACACAGTCAAATGCCTTCTCTAACCTCAACCCCCATTTCTCCTTCTTCAGAACTATCTGCATTGACAGATTCATTCCGGTACACATTTCTGTTTGTTAATACATGCATTCTCTGGTTTCATTCATCCCACACCTTATCACATATGAGAAATATATTGGAGTACAGGTTAAGAATATAAATAAAATTTCTAACTTCTTAAACTAGTTGTGATTAGAAGTATATTGTCTAATTATGAAAGGATGATTTCTGATTTAAAATTACAAGGAAAATTGGAGTTAAGTAGAAAGAAGGCCACTGTACTTCAATGGATGTTAAAATTGATCCACATAAAAATTAGGTGAAGAAACTCAAAAAAATATCAATTGTTGGGGTGCCTTATAAGAAAATGCTAAAAAAATGGGAAACATTAGTTTTAAAATGGTAATTTTTTAAATGCTTACACAGAATGTAATGGATTGAAGAACCAGTGAAAACAACCAGAATAATTTGAAATAAGTGGAAAGCCATCTTTATATAAATTAAGAAAAATCTCAGTTTCTGATTCATCACTTAGTGGAAACAAATTGAACACACATGAGTGTGGAATAAGATGTGGGAGTAGCAGATCTCAGAACAAACTGCAAGTGCACTTTTCCAAGAGGAGAAAGACATCCTAAATTGCACAGTCACAGCCACAGCCAGTTCCTTAAAACATTGGCAACAAGTTGCACAGACTGGAGGTGGAGATACTTTGGAGATTCACATTCATTCCATTCACAAGGTTTCTCTCCAGTATGAATGTTGTAATGTTTAATGAGATACTGCCTCTGGCTGAAGGCTATTCCACATTCCTTCCATATATATGGTTTGCCTCCATTATAAATTTTCTCATGGTCATTGTGATTTGATTTGCTACTGAAGGCTTTCGTTCATTCCTTACATATATAGGGTTTCTCTCCAGTTTGTCTTCTCTGGTGTGTAATGAGGCTTGATACCTGAATTAAAGCTTTCCCACATCCATCACATTCATAGGGTTTCTCTCCAGTATGTATTCTCAGATGGTTAATGAGGTTTTCCTTCTGTTTGAAGGTTTTCCCACATTGATTGCATATATAGGGTTTTTCTCCAGAATGAAGGCTCTGATGTCTAATGAACTGTTGCTTTTGGCAGAAGGCTTTTCTGCATTCTTTGCATTAATTTTTTTTAAAAATTATTTTTATTGTGGGTAAAAATCAAAATTCTCACAATACATACAAACATTTGCAAAATGATATATATAAATTGTCTATGCATATTTTCATGTTCTGTGAGATATGATTTTTACCTAAAGGCTTTTTCACATGCCTTATATGCATAAGGTTTCTTTGCAGTAGGAAATCTCTTGTATCTCAGATTTGACATTTGAATTAAAGCTTTCCCCACCTATATATGATTTCTTTTCAGTAAGAATTTCCTGATGAATAATGAGGTTTTATTCAGGTTGAAAGTTTTCCCACAAGTATTATATTTCTATGCTTGTTCCCCTGTATGATTTTTAAAATGAAGAGTTAAAATTAACTGTAAAGAGCAGACTACATTCAGGACACTCATATGGTTTCTCTATAGTTTGAATTTTCTATATTCCATTCGGTTTTGTTTCAGATGGAAGCTTTCACATGTTCATTACAATACTAACTAATGTATGAATATTTCATGCTCAATGAGATTTAATGCCTGGATGAAGGATTTCCAATATTCCTTTTATACATAGGGTTTTACTCCTGTATGTTTCTTTGATGTGACTCCAGCTTTCCCAAATTCATTAAATCCCAAATGGTTTCTCTGAAGGTTTAATTCTCAGGTATCTCTTGAGGTTGAATTTACAAGAAAACTTCACACTCATTACACTTAAAAGGGAGGACTATCATGTGGTGCAAACTGGTAAAACTCATTGCTTTCATTCTTTTCTCCTTACATAGAATCCCTCATGCTTAAGTAAGCATGATGCAAATTCCTTTGAAGTGAAGTTACATTCATAGAAGTGTTATATTGAGGAACAATTCTTGCAGTCAGAGAAAATATTTTCCCAACGTTCTTACATTCTCTGCCTTCATCTTAAGTCTGTAGTGTTGTGGAAGTGGATATAACTTCACTCACAAGCCTTTTGTAATGTGGTTGTCTATGCTTCTTAATGTCTTATGCTTCTTCATAGTTTGCGAGGTGTAGCAAAAGAGTGCTTAGAGGGAAATTTATAGCATTGAATGTTTTCATTAGAAGATAGGAAAGATCCAATATCAATCATCTAAGCATCCAATTTGGGAACTGCAACAATATCTCCTATTTATTTGATCTATCTTTCATGGTTCTTCTTGCTTCAAATGAGCATCCCATCTAGTTTGGTGACTTCATAACGAGGAAATTGGGAAGTGATACAGCACTTGATTTACCATGGGGACAAAACCCAGGACATAAATCTACCCTGGAAACTTCAGGCTTCTAAAGGATAAGAAAGGTGCACCTTCCAAAGGTGCATGAGTAAGATGACCCCAGAACATAGGCCAACATGGCAACCCAGGATATCCTGAACACTTTGTTTTGGACTGATTTTTTTTGTTCAATTATTTTTCTTCTATTTATTTGGATGAGATGTACTATTTAATATTCTTTGAAATTTACTGGGGAAATTATATCTCTTTTGCTTGCCTTTCCCAATCTGCACTTATTATTTATTATTGACTGGCCAAATAACTTATTTTAAAACATTTTATATCCTGCATTAGTCAGCCAAAGGTGACTAATTTTTACATAAATGCTTATGTAAAATACCAGAAATATCTGGGTCATGTTAAAAGGTATTTATTTGGGGTAGAAGCTTACAGTTACCATGCCATAAAGCATATGTTTATTTCTACCCCAAAATCTGTTACCCCATTTTGGAGCAAGACAGCTGCCAAAACTTGCCAAGTTTCAGGCTCCTTGGATTCCTCACTTCCCAGGGCTGCATTTCTCTCTGGGCTCAGCTCCTCTGTTTCCT
This sequence comes from Tolypeutes matacus, assembly GCA_026826555.1. Lineage (NCBI taxonomy): Eukaryota > Metazoa > Chordata > Mammalia > Cingulata > Chlamyphoridae > Tolypeutes > Tolypeutes matacus. Next base: position 16,663 of record JAKSZT010000394.1, read on the forward strand.
CCACAAGGTCAGCTGTAGACTGTGAAGCTCTCTAAGCTTTGCCTCTCACCACAAGTTCATCTGTGAACTGTCAGTTGCATGCCTTTTCTCTTTTCCCTGGGGCCTCCTGTCTTTGTGCTTTAGATCTCCAACATAATAACTACTCCTGTTCTGTACTCTTCCATGTCTTTTTATGTTTGAGAATCCACCTGCAAATGCGGGGTTCAACACCCTACTGACTGAGGCACAGTCTATGCCCTTATCATAACTTAATCATGTCCAGATTAACAGACCAGTTTACAAGCATAATCCAATATCTATATTTGGAATTCATAATGATATAAAATTGCAATATATCCATTTACCCATCTTATGTTACGTAATATTTTATGGTGTATTTTAACACTTTATTGATGCCCTAGGCCACGGATATCATTATTACTTTATCCATTCAATACTCATTTAGATATATGTATTTAATTAACAGATATTGTTCTTCAATCCATCCTGAACCTTGAATATTCTGAGATTATTTTCTTTTTGCCTGAAAATATTATTTTAAGTTTCTTTTAAAGTGTGTTACTGCTAGCAAACTAATCAATTTATTTTTTGTTGTTGATCTGTTTATTTTTTTATATTTTTGAAACTTTATTTGTACATTTAATAATTGAAAATATAAACAATTAAAAACTAAAAAGAAAACACAGATGAATAAATATGTACATTTCTCAATTAACAGTAAAGGATGCATATAAATTTTTTCGTTTTGGATCAATCAAGATGGTACACAATATATTTGGTTCATAGTAATGCATTCATACACTATTTGTCCTTTTGTGTCAGGCTTGCTTCCCTCAACATAATGTCCTCCAGGTTCATCCATGTTGCAAAATGTTTTATGACTTCATTTCTTCTTACAGCTGCATAATATTCCATCATGTGTATAGACCACGATTTGTTTATCCATTCCTCTGTTGATGGACACCTGGGTTGTTTCCAACTTTTGGCGATGGTGAATTATGTTGCTATGAACATGAGTGTGCAGATGTCTGTTCGTGTCACTGCTCTCAGTTCTTCTGGGCATATACCCAGTAGTGGTATTGCAGGGTCACGTGGAAAGTCTACATTCAAATTCTTTGGGAACTGCCAAACAGTTCTCCAAAGTGGGTGTATCATTCTACATTCCCACCAACAGTGAAGAAGTGTTCCTATCTCTCCACATCCTCTCCAACACTTATAGTTCCCTGTCTTTTCAATAGTGGCCATTTTGATAGTTGTAAAATGATATCTCATTGTAGTTTTGATTTGTATTTCCCTAATTATGAGTAATATTGAACATTTCTTCATGTGTTTTTTTGCCATTTGTATTTCTTCTTTGGAGAAATGTCTATTCAAATCTTTTCCCCATTTTCTATTTGGGTCATTTGTGTTTTTATTATTGAGTTGTAACATCTCTTCATATATATCCTGGGAATTAAACCCTTATAAGATATGTGATTTCCCAAAATTTTTCCCATTGAGTTGGCTGACTTTTCACATTTCTGACAAAGTCCTGTGAGGTGCAAAAGTGTTTAATTCTGAGGAATACCCATTTATCTATTTTTTCTTTTGTTAAACGTTCTTTGGGTGTAAGGTCCAAGAAACCACTACCTATTACAAGGTCTTGAAGATGTTTCCCTATATTTTCTTTTAGTAGTTTTATGGTACTGGCACTTATATTTAGATCCTTGATCCAATTTGTGTTGATTCTTGTATAGGGGGAGAGATAGGGGTCCTCATTCATTCTTTTCAGTATAGATATCCAGTCCTCCCAACACCATTTGTTGAAAAGACTTTTTTCCCATTAATGTGGGCTTGGCAGTTTTGTGAAAAACCAGTTGACTGTATAGGTAAGGGTATATTTCTGGGTTCTCAATTCTATTCCACTGTTCCATGTGTCCATCTTTATGCCAGTACCATCCTGTTTTGACCATTGTCACTTTGTAATATGTTTCAGGGTCAGGCAGTGAAATTCCTCCCACATTGCCCTTCTTTTTGAGATTGCTTTTGGCTATTCGGGTGTACTTCACCTTCCAGATGAATTTGGTAATTGTCTTCTTTAATTCTGTAAAGTAAGCTATTGAGATTTTGATTGGTATTGCATGGAATCTGTAAATCAGTTTGGGCAAAATTTACATCTTCACGGTATCTATTCTTCCAATCCATGTACACGGAATGTCTTTCCATTTGTTTACGTCTTTTTTCATTTCTTACAGCACTGTTTTGTAGTTTTCTGCATATAGGTCCTCTACTTCCTCGGTTAAATTAACTCCTAGGTATTTGAGTCTTTTTGATGCTATTGAAATGGAATTTTCCTCCTGATTTCCTCCTCAGCTTGTTCAGTAGTAGTGTACAAAACATTACCAATTTTTGTGTGTTGATCTTGTATCCTGCCACTTCGCTGAATTCATTTATTAGTTCAAGTAGCTTTGTCGTGGATACTTCAGTATTTTCTAAGTACAAGACCATGTCATGCACAAAGAGTGAGAGTTTTACTTCCTCTTTTCCTATTTGGATTCCTTTAAATTTTTTTGTCTTTTCTAATGGCCCTAGCTAGAATTTCTAGCACAATGTTGAATAACAATGTTGACGATTGGCATTCTTGCCTTGTTCCCGATCTTAGAGGGAAAGCTTTCAACCTTTCCCCATTGAGTATGATGTTGGCTGTGGATTTTTTTGTATATGCCTTTTATCATATTGAGGAATTTTCCTTTTATTCCTATCTTTTGAGTATTTTTATCCAAAAAGGATATTGGATTTTGCCAAATGATTTTTCTGCATCTATTGAGATGGTCATGTGTTTCTTTTCCTTCAATTTGATAATGTGGTGTATTACATTGATTGATTTTCTTATGTCGAACCAACTTTGCATACCAGGAATAAAGCCCACATCTTCATGATGTGTAAGTCTTTTGATATGCTGTTGGATTCGATTTGCAAGTATTTTGCTGAGAATTTTTGCGTCTATGTTCATTAGAAACATTGGTCTGTAATTTTCTTTTCCTGTGGAATGTTTATATGGCTTTGGTATAGGGTGATATTGGCTTCATAAAACGTGTTGGATAATTTTCTCTCATCTTCAATTTTTTGGAAGTGCTTAACAAGATATGTGTTAATTCTTTTTGAAATGCTTGGTAGAATAAACCTGTGAAGCCATCTGGTCTTGAACTTTCCTTTGCTGGGAGATTTTTGATGATGGATTCAATCTCCTAAATTGTGATTTGTTTGTTAAGTTCTTGTATTTCTTGTAGCATCAGTGTAGGTAGTTATGTGTTTCTAGAAATTTGTCCACTTCATCTAGGTTTTCTGGTTTCTGGCACACAGTTTCTCATAATATCCTCTTCTGATTCTTTTTATTTCTGTGTGGTCATTAGTAATTTCCCCCCCTTTCGTTTCTGATTGTGTTTATTTTCATCTTCTCTAATTTTTTCTTTGGTAGTTTAGCGAGGGGGTTGTCAATTTTATTGATCTTCCCAAAGAACGAGCTTTTGGTTTTGTTGATTTTCTCTATTGTTTTCTGTTCTCAATTTCATTTATTTCTTTTCTAATCTTTATTATTTATTTCCTTCTGCTTGCTTTAGGATTGGTTAGCTGTTCTTTTTCTAGTTTCTCTAGTTGTTCAATTATATCTTTGAGTTTAGCTCTTTCTTGGTTTTTAATAGAGCCATTTAGGGCTATAAATTTCCCTCTCAAGACTGCCTTCGCTGTGTCCCATAAGTTTTGATATGTTGTATTCTCCTTTTCATTTGTCTCAACATATTTATTGATTTTACTTGTAATTTCTTGTTTGACCCACCGAATATTTAGGAATGTGTTGTTCCATCGCCACACATTTCCAAATTTCCTTTTTTTCCTGTCTGTTATTGATTTCTAGTTTCATTCCATTATGATCTGAGAAGGTGCTTTGTATAATTTCAATGTTTTTATATTTATTGAGAGCTGAATTGTGACCTAACATGTGTTCTATCCTGGAGAAAGATTCATGGGCACTTGAGAAGAATGTATAACCTGCTGAGTTTGGATGCAGTGTTCTGTATATATCTGTTAGGTTTAACTTGTTTATCGTATTGTTCAAGTTTTCTGTTTCCTTGTTGATCTTCTGTCTAGTTGTTCTATCTAATGATGTGAGAGGGTTGTTGATGTATCTGACAATTATTCAGTTTTGCCAGAGTTTGGCTCATATATTTTGGGGCACTCTGGTTAGGTGCATAGGTATTTATGACTGTTATAACTTCCTGGAGAATCATCCCTTTTATTAATGTATAATGGCCTTCCCTATCTCTTATCACTTTTTTGCATTTAAAGTCTGTTTTGTCTGATATTAGTATAGCTACCCCTGCTCTTTTGGTTTACTATTAGTGTGGAGTATCATTTTCCAACCTAGTACTTTCAATCGGTTTGTATCCCTGGGTCTGATGTGGGTTTATTGTAAGCAGCATATGGATGGCTCATGTTTTTTTATCCATTCTGTCAGTCTGTATCTTTTGATTGGGGAATTTAATCCATTCATATTCAATGATATTACTGAGCATGCACTATTTATTTCCTCCATTGTATTGTTTTGTTTTCATATGCCATCTTGTTTTTGTCTCTCTTTTTACTCTTTTGGTTATCCTTTCTGCTTTTCTTTTTTCTATACCCTCCTCCAACCTTCACTCTCCTGTCTTTTTCTTTCAGATTCTAAGTCTTCCTTTAATATTTCCTGTGAAGGTGGATTCTTTTTTGTAAACTCTCTTAGATTCTGTTTCTTTGTGAATATTTTATACTCACCTTCATATTTGAAGGACAGTTTTGCTGGATAAAGAAATTTCAGCTGGCAGTTTTTCTCTTTTAGTTTCCTTTTTGTATCATACAACTGTCTTCTCGCCTCCATGGTTTCTGAAGAGAAATCTGCATTAAGTCTTACTGGGCATCCTTTGTGCGTGATCGCTTGCTTCCCTCTTGCTGCTTTGAGAACTTTTTCTTTATCTTTTACATTGGACATTCTGAATAGTATGTGCCTTGGCATGGGTCTATTTGGATTTATTCTCATTGGGGTATGGTATGCTTCTTTGTTATGTAAGTTTCTTTGCCTTGTGAGAGTTGGGAATTTTCAGCTATTATTTCCTCCAATACTCTTTCTGACCCCTTTCCTTTCTCTGCCCCTTCTGGAACTCCCATGACTCATTTGTTGTTGTGTTTCGTGTTGTCATTCAACTCTCTGAGCCCCTGCTCAATTTTTCCATTCTTTTTTCTCTCTGTTCTAGTCTCTCTTCAATTTTAGCTGATCTGTCTTCAGTATCACTTATTCTTTCTTCTATCATTTCGAGTCTGTGTTGTATGCCTACAATGTGTTTTTGACTACGTGTTGTGTCTTTCATTCCCATGAACTCCATTACTTTTCTGTTCAGGATTTCAAATTATTCTTTCATTCCCTCATTGTCATCTTCTTGTCATTTATCTATTTAACTATATATTCATTCATCTCAAAAATTTGATTTTGGAAATTTGTGCTCATCTCACTGATTAGTTCTCTCAAATTCTACAGGTCTTCTAGTACTTTGATGTATTTCTTTTCTTGAGCGATGTCTTCGATTTTCTTAGTATGGCTCATAATTTTTGCTGGTGTTTAGGCATCTGATTAGGTTGTATTTTACTTAGATGCTCTATCTCTTTCTCTTTAATAGGGTTTTAGTGGCAGGAGGCTGTGAGCTACCAAAACTCTTTAATTTTTGCTCATACTTGACTGTTAGGATTGTCTTGGTGGTTGCTCAAAACTGGGCACTGGAACCAGTTATTGGTTATAGTTTCTTTTCCTAGGGCCTTGGGCAGGGAGGCTATAGAGGCCAGGAAAATCCTCTCGTGCTTATTAATTTTCTTATTTGCACTTCCTTGGTCTGCCAGGATATGGTGCTCATTGGCAGCTCACAATTCAATGCCTGGTCAGAGTGTAATTTTTGTGAGACAGACCAGATCAATGTGGTAGAACTTACTGTCTGGGGGCTAAGAGCCTTGTAATTCAAACTTTATGACACAGTTCTCCAGTCTTCTCTGGTAGCCCCCTCCCTTTCCCAGCTAGGAAATATTTACTCTCCCCTCTGAATCCTCAACAATCAGTCCCTGTTAATAGCAGAGCAGATTGGGAGGTTTCTATATTTTAGCCCCTTGCAGGCTCCAAGGCAAACAATGGTGCAGCTGCTCCTGGCCTGGAAGGGCTCTCAGGACAGGATAGGCCAAACCTGTTAGTCAAAGCAGGGTCACCTCCAACCTTTCTCTCCCCTCTCCTGTGGAGTCATCAACCATTAGTCCAGGCTAGAAGAAAGGGAGGTGGTGAGGGTCGGATTTCTCCAGTCCTTCCTAAGGTCCCAGGGAAAACCGCCATGTGGAAGTGTCCATGGGGTTCCACAGGCCAAATTTGCAGGTCAGAACCTGAGTCAGCCTAAGGCTGTGTCCCTCTCTCTCTCTCCTTTCCGGGAGTGGTAGATCCCTGGAGCCCCCTTTGTCTGTAGTCACAGGCCCAGAGGCCCCAGAATTCTAAAGAGTGTCAGGGAGGGTGCGGGCAGCAGGAGCAGCTGTTGGTTCCAACTCATGGTTCTGGTTATGTCATTGTGATTTCTCTATTTAGTCCCACTCTCCTCTGGGTGGTGTGCAGACTGCCCCTGCTGTTGTAAACCTTAGAAGATCTATTTTGGAGTGGTGTCACCCTGTTCTCTAGCTATGTTTCTGGAGTAGAGATTCCCATATTTTACTAGTCTGCCATCTTGCTGGAAGTCACAACATTATTTGATTTTACACATCTGTAACAGTATGTATTTCATTTCTTCCTGAAGGATTTTGATGAATTAAATCTCAGGTCCTCTACCATCTCGACTTCTTTTGAGAGCACCCTTAGGGTTGAAATTCCCCATTCTGTTGTAATTTAATCAGTTCTTTGGAGAAGAAATTAGGGAGTTTCAGTTTTACAGCCTCTTCTTGCCCCACGAACACAGGCAAAATCTGTGTGCTCTGGATCTGGGAATGGGAATAATGGCACACTTCTCAAATTACACACCTGATTTCAGAGCTAAGATTTGGTGGAAAAAACACATTATATTGAATGCATCTTGGGAACATTCTGGGGTCCAGTGTATTGGTGGTCAGCACCCCATTTTGCTTAATGATGGCCATGCCCCAAGTACAGCCACTGCTTCATGACTTCCCATTTTTCCTGGACTTGGGAGACCACTCCTGATCCCTGTACCCTGGGTTAATGCCCTCATTTGAGTTAATGCCTTCATTGAGTGTTCAAAAGTATGTTCTTACTGACCCATTTCTATGAGTTTACACTTTTGTATGTAGGACATTTTGGTTAGATTCAGATAAGGGACCTATTGATTAGGTCATTTTTCGTCAGATTGCTTTAGTTTCATTAAG
>JAKSZT010000396.1:0-10571 GCA_026826555.1 Tolypeutes matacus
AAGTGCATAGCAGCCAAAGAAACAAGTATCTTAATTACTTTTCAAAATTGTAGTATCTCCTTCATTCACAGAGCTTTAGATGAAATCAGTGTTTAGAAGATAATTGTAAGTGAAAACACGTTCATAGCAGCAAATGAAACAAGAATCTTACCTGGATTTCAAAGGTGAAGAAACTATTGCTTTGGCATAGCATTAGGCAAAGTGGTCTTTTGACATTGGTTACAGGTAAAAATAACTGCATAGTAACCAAGGAAAGAATTATCTTACTTACTTTGAAGATGAGCAGATACAGAGAGCCCACAGCAAATGGACACAGAGAGCAGACAGCGACCACAAAGAATGAGGGGGTGGGGGTAAATAAATAAAATAAATCTTAAAAAAAGAAATTTTTTTTTAAGTCTTACAACCCATGAACATGGGATATTTTTCCATTGATTTAGGTCTTTAATTTTTTTCAGCAGTGTTTTCTAGGTTTCAGCATACAAGTCTTTTACAATCTTGGTTAAATTTATTCCTAGATGTTTTATTTCTTTTTACTGCTATAGTGAATGGAGTAATTTTCTTTTTTTTTTTTGTTAAGATTTTATTTATTTATTCATTTATCCCCCCCTTGCTGCTTGTGCTCGCTGGGTCAGCTAACCACGCCGTGCGGGCGGGCTTGCCTTCACCAGGAGGCCCCAGGAACCGAACCCGGGGCCTCCCATATGGTAAATGGGAGCACTACTGATTGAGCCACAGCCGCTTCCCAGGAGTAATTTTCTTAATTTCCTTTTAGGGTAGTTTGTTGATGATGTGTAGAAACACCATTGAATTTTGTGTTTTGATCTGAACCTTGCAATTTTGCTGAATTCTTTTATTCACTCTAGTAACTTTCTTGTAGATTCTTTGAGATTTTCTACATATTGGATTATGTCATCTGCAAAGAGAAATAATTTCACTTATTTAATTTTAACACATTTTATTTCTTTTTCTTGCCCAATTGCTCTGACTAGAACTTCCAGGAAAATGTTGAGTAAGAGTGGTGACACTCTTGTCTCATTCAAGATCTTAGGGGAAGGGAAGCGGCTGTGGCTCAATCAGTAGGGCTCCCGTTTACCATATGGGAGGCCCCGGGTTTGGTTCCCAGGGCCTCCTGGTGAAGGCAAGCCTGCCCGCACGGCGTGGTTGGCTGACCCAGCGAGCACAAGCAGCAAGGGGGGGATAAATGAATAAATAAATAAAATCTTTAAAATATATATATATATATATATATTTAAAAAAAAAAATCTTAGGGGAACACTTCCAGCCTTTCACTGTTGGTGATGGTGTTAGCTGTGGGTTATTTATATATGCCCTTTGTCATGTTGAGGAAGTTCCCTTCTAATCCCAGTTCTCTGAGAGTTATAAGATTTATTTACTTTTATCCTTGTTTGGTTTTTTCTTTGTTTGTTTGTTTTTAGGAGGTACCCAGCACAGGGGCTCAACCATTTGAGCTACAGCTGTTCCCCCAGAAGATACTTTTTATGATTTCTATCTTGAATTTATTGAGATTCATTTTGAAACCTAACATTTGGTCTGTACTAGAGAATGATACATGTACACCTGAGAAGAATGTGTTTTCTACTGTTATTGTGTGAAGTTTTCTGTCTATAGGTCTAATTGGTTTATAGTATTGGTCAAGTATTCTGTGTCCTTATTGTTTTTGTTTTTGTTTGTTTTGTCTAGATGGTCTTTCCAGTATTGAAGTGGTTTATTGAAGTCTCATACTATTAATGTAGAGCAGTAATGTGTGTATTGGTACTCTTAACGTGCCCCACGGGTCACATCATTCTTTTTTCTTATTGCTTCTCAGACTGAATGATTTCAACTGTCCTATCTTAAAGTTTGCTGATTTTTTCATCTGCCAATTCCAGCCTGCTGTTGATAGCCCCTCTAGTGTTTTGGGGACATTTTGGGGTGGGAGGGTTGTGGTTGTTTTTGGTTGGTTGGTTGGTTTTTTGTTTTTGTTTTTAATTTCCATTCTCTGCTTTTCTGCTCTAGTATTTCTGTTTGATTCCTTTTTATAATTTCTTTTTATTGTAATTCCCATTTTGTTCTCATATGTCATTTTCCTGATTTCCTTTAGTTCTTTGACCATGTATTCCATATTTCTTTGAGCACATTCAAGACAGGTTTTTTTTAAGTCTTTGGTATGTCCAGTATGTGGTCTTTCTCACTTACGGTTTCTGCTGCTTTATTTTGTTTCTTTGAATGGACCATCTTTTCCTGTTGCCTTGTATGCCTGTTATATTTTTGTATACCTTGTTATATTTTTGTTGTTGAAGTGTGGACATTTAAGTGTTTCAATTTTAAATCTGGAAATCAGATTTTCTCCCTTGTCTTGACAGGGTTTTATTTTCCTTATGTTGAATTCTATAGTAGTCGTCTTTGTTTAGTGATTTTTCTCCCCAAACTATTTATGCAAATACCATATCTTTTGTTGTATATTGTTACTAAAGTCTCTAATCTTTAAGATTATTTTCCACTAGTGTTATGGGAGAAAGCATGAAAATACCTCTCTCAGCCTTTGCAGATTGGTTCTGTGCTTATGCTCTCTTCTAATAATCCTAAAGAACAGCCCGGGGTTAAAGCAGGTCTTTTCTGAGCATGGGAGCCTAGCCTTATCAATTCCTCCATTTACAGGGATCAGAATGGGTGGGCCAAGTTTTCCCCAGGAAATTCATAGCTTCTCTTACCTCCCTGGGTACTGTTATATGTCTGAACTGGTGATTCTTTGCCCTAGGCAGCTGTATATAATTGGATTGTTTACTTAAGATGTGTTTGTAGCCCTGCTAGCTTCTGTGTCCAGCAAGTTCTGGTATCTGCAAAACAGCAAGCATCCTGGATCATTCCTTCAGGATGCTTCCCCACAGATGAGTCAGAAATATATGCACCCCACTACTTGCATAAGAGTTACTGTGCTCCCTCAGGGACCAGGGACATGCCCTGGGAGCGCAGGCTGGCACCACACCCATCTGGCATTGTGCTGAGCTGGGGAAGGGCCAAGAAAGGTGCCTGGAGGTTTGCCTTAATTTGGGACTCTCCCAGTTACTGCATCCCTGTAACTGTTTTCCAGAACTCTGAGAAAGTTTGTTCTGCTAGTGTCTGCTGGTTTTTCAATGATGTTGTGGGAGGGTGGAGCCTTGGATCTTCTTGCTCCACCATCTTTCTCCCTCTCCTTCCTCATGTATTTTGAAAATTACATTTTTGGGCCAGTGCAACAAAATTTTGTAAGATGTTGAGGTCTGGATATTATCTAGAGTCATGTGATTGACCAAAATTAGCTCAAATCCATAATCAACCCCTATAGGCAGATAATTACATTCCTTTAGTCATGCTGCCATCTAGTGCTGAGAAGAAAATAGTGCTGTCAAGGCTTAATATTGTTAAATTCCACTTCAATTTCATAATTCACTTATTAAAATTCCCTCTGTAACTGTTCCTGTTGTTTGGCTTGTTGGTTTTTGGTTCCTATAGTCTAGACTAGTTAGTACCTGCCTTAATGTGCCCAGTCCGGCAAGGTGGAAAATTTGACATGGACCTAATAAATCCAAACAGAAATAGGAAATTCTAAACAGCAAGAGCTATTGGATGAGGAAGGAGCTAAGTAAAACCTGATACGGTATATCAGAATTTTGTTGTGTACCATATATATTGTTGCTCACTGTGAATTCCGTTTCCCAAGGGAAATGTGAGACCTACACTTGATTTAAGTGAGGTATTACAAAACCTAAGAGTCCAGTCTTTAAGCATATGCAGACATGAGGAAAGAATGAAATTTCACTTTTTCTGTCATTAATGGAAGGTGAATCCATGAATAATTAAGTCCAGCTATGCAAGAATGCAGCTCATTTTTCTTATCACAGACAAGTGAAGGGAATGTCCTCTCAAATCCAGAGACGTCTCTGAAAAATATTGGCAGCTTGTGTGGAGAGGCATGCTCTGTTCACCCAGGCTTTTGTGACTATAATTCAGCCAGGTAGGTATTTCCAAGAGGTGATTCGTTTTGACCTGTAGCCACCTCTTAATTATTTAAGCTTCAGCTGCACCTCTGATTTCCAGAGGTAAATAGCACCATATAATCTGCTTAACTGACATCTCAGCATGGTAGCATGATGGTTAAGCATGTGGATTGTATTACAGGAACTGGGTTGGTGTCTGGTTTGGTCAGTATGCTTGGGCATTGTCTTTGTAATGGCAGTAATAATAATAATGCTTACTGTCTCAGGTTAATAGAGTAATGAATGTAAAGTGCTCAATATGGGGCCTCCTCCACTCTATGATAGCTATTATTGCCATCACAACTTCATTTATTCCTTGTTATATGGGAGAAGACCTCTGAAACCCTAATATGTTAGCACATACCCTATTCCAGAGAAGGTCTGAGAATCTGTTTCCAGCCTGGAAGAAGTTGTAGGGAGGCAGCATGAAGTAGATACATGTAAATGTTGATGTGCATGTGTTCATATACATGAAACAATGTGGTGGTGAAGATCCTCATAATTTTCATTAATAAGAATTAGTGTGTTTTTCCTATACTTTTTTTTTGCCAAGCAATCTTGACCATTTTGTTCTAAACATAATATGTATAAAAAGAAATTATCTCTGTGCTCATCAAAGACATTTGGTGCCAGGGATCCAAAAGTGAATAAGTCTCATTTCAGCAAGGGGAAACAGAATCTGTGCATCTCACTGCAGTTACATAGTTACATGTGGCCTGGACAGAGGGAACAAGAATTGTGTCCCAGATGAAAATTTGTTGTCTGTGTTGACTTACATTGGAAGCATTTGAAATGTTACGGGGGGGGTGTTAAACAACAAACAGCTATGTACTTGATGATTCCTTGCATCAAAGAAAGACAGGGTCATTTATAATAAATAGCATAGCCTGGTATCCTACCAAGTGATTTTTCCCCCCACCAAGTGATCTTGTTGCTTTGTATTACGGAGGTATGGTATTCTAGAAGGATTCAGTGATTTTTTTTTTTTTGAAGGTATCGGGGCCTGGGGATTGAACCCAGGACCTCGTATGTGGGAAGCCGGTGCTCAACCACTGAGCCACATTGGGTTGGGTTTTTTGTTTGTTTTGCTTGTTGTTTTTGTATTTTCAGGAGGCACTGGGAACTGAACCCGGGACCTTCCATGTGGGAGGTGAGTGCTCAACTGCTTGAGCCACATCCACTCCCTGAATTTTTAATATCTCAACAGTGTTATTTTTTTTTTAAAGCATCCAAACACAAATTTTTCACTGTTAAGGCTATGTACTGATCATATACTGATCATTATAGCCAATTTCTGTATAACCATATGAGGTAATTATCACAGTGATCCCCATTTTTTAGATGAAGGGACTAAATAGATGATGTAATTTTCCCAGGTAACACAGCTAGAAATTGAACACCTGTCTTTGATTCCAGACCCTGAGTTCTACAGTTTTTCAGAAGTAAAAATGGGATGAAATGGAACCATATAAGATCTTTTGCATTTTTTTTTTAACCTCCACAGTTTGTGTTTAGGTGTTATTAGTGCCTTATGTTTGAAGTGAGGTTCTGAATATGGAAAAAACGCTTAAAGTGCTAGAAAGTATTGTGACAAGACAGGTTTACTAGTCTCACACTACAGAGTAATAGTTGGGGGCCTAAATTGCTGTTTGAGAATCTTTGACTTAAACAAAAGCCTTTTGTCACTTTAACTTGCCAAGATACATTATGTTGGCTTTTTAATATTAGTAGAATTTTCTTTATTGAATGTTTTCTAAGATAAAAAGGTTGAGCATGCAGTTACAATTTTTTTTACAACTTAGGAGGCTGCTGCATTTTCCTCTACACAGCAGTAGTGCTTGAAGTTATTTCAAAGTGCTGTGTAGATGATGCTGAGCCCATACCAGAAAAAAAAATACAAAATGGCACCCCTAACTTTCTGTCCCTCCTGCATCCTCGGTCCTCAGTGCTACCCTCCTTTCCTTGTTGTCTGACATGAATCCCTCCTTGACAAAGGGGATCACCTTCCCTCCATCTCTCTCACATACACACACACATTCACACTTAAGTGCCCTGCTATGTAGGTGAGTACCCTCTCTTCTGCATGCAAAACTTTCCCTCTCTGGGAGACCTTTGGGAGAGCATTGTTGAGCCTCTTTACTGTGTAGTTACTGAATCTGTGTTACTGGGTGGTGGTGCCATTGTTTGGGCAGACAGGAAGGAAGGGCATGGATCAGGGAATAAGTGAGAAAGTCGGGCTCGGAGGAACTTGATCTCTGCTGTTTTTATGATGCGTGTTAAGGCTGAACAGGCACTTTGTATGTGCTGGTTCTATACATTTCAGCCCCCCAAGGATACTCCCTTCACAGAGTAGCTGAGACTCAACTAGGTGGCTTATATTGCTAGAAAGGAACAGTGTCTGGCCACCCTTGGTGCTATTTGAGGCCCCGCCCCCTTGTGATTGAGAGGGCACTAAGGCTCTGTCCCTGCCATCCTTCTTTTGTCCCCGCAGTCTTCTGAGAGAATATCTTTGCTCCCTTGATTTATATTATCATCTTTGTGTTTTGACGACTTCCAAATCAGTACCTTCATATCACTTTCTGCAGATTCAAAATGTCAGACAGAAATCTGTGAAATGTTCAAAACTGACCTTGTCTTCCCCCTTCCACCATCAACCTAGGGGCCTTCCTGGGCTTGCCTGAAATGAGGGTGTCTCTTGGCTCCCTTCCCTCAGCTCACCAGCCACCAACTTCTTTCCATTCTCTCGCCTCAGTTTTCACCCTCTTCTTTGCCAGGCCCTTAGTTGTTTCTCTGCTGGATGCCTGTAATAGCCTGAGTCTCGCTCCTCTAGTCTGTTCTTGGCATGGCACCAAAGTGCACATCCTAAAATATAAAGTAGAATGGGTCATTCCCTGAATAAGCCACATTGCCTCCTGAATAAAGTCCAGTTCCCATAATGTGTCTCTAAACATTCTGCAGTCTGGCCAGTGCTTCTCTCTTTCCTCTGTCACTTCTCTTCTTCCTCAACTTCTCCAACCCAGCCATGCTGAGATACTTGCACCTCCCGGAGTGACTGTGCTCTCCAGCCAACTCAGCTCTTCCCTCCCCCCAGCTTACAGTCCTCTGGGTGCCTCCTCCTTTCCCATGGGACCCTGCAGCTTTGCCTTAGGAAAGCCCTTAGCACAGTTGAACCTCCTTGCCTCTTTTCCTCACTCCCTCCCATCACAGCACAATGCCTTGCCTCTAGAAAACTCAGTCATTATTTGTCCAGCAGCGGAACAACTGTTTGCCTGGAGAAAACTAAGTATGTTTTCCTGTGGAAATGTGATCCTACTCTAGTGCTATCACTGTTATTCTTCAGATGCAGTGTATCTTGAGGCCTTTATACTTTCTGAGACCCTAAGATTCGTGTGTTTCAGTGAATTATTTTTTTCCATAGAAACATATCTAAACAACTAAATGGTCCACATTCTTTAAGAATAAAAGCAAAGTCAGAACTGCCTGTGTTTTCAAAGTACTTAGGTTTGTCTCCCAGTAGAATGTAAGCTCTCTCTAAGGTTGGGCTTTTTCTTTTCTTTTCTTTTTTTCTTTTCTCTTTTTAATATATTTTTTATTTTTAAAGACTCTTAGATTACATAAATGTTACATTAAAAAATATAGGGATTCTCATATGCCCCACTCCCCATACCTCCCACATTTTCCCACATTAACAACATCCTTCATTAGTGTGGTACATTCATTGCAATTGATGAACACATTTTGGAGCATTGCCTCTAAGCATGGATTATAGTTTACATTGTAGTTTACACTCTCTCCCACACAATTCTGTAGGTTATGGCAGGATATATAATGGCCTGTAACTGTCATTGCAGTGTCATTCAGACAATTCTCAAGTCCCAAAAATGCCCTCGTATTACACCTGTTTTTCCAGGGTAGGGCTTTTTTTGTTACTCCTCACTATGTCCCCTGGACGCAGGTCAGAACAGGACCTGGCACTCTATGAGTACTCAGTAAATAAAGATTAAATGAACATGGCAGTAGTGTTTGAAGGTGGAGGAAGGCTCACGAGTGCAAAGCATACATATTTGTCCTTTAAATAGTTGTAATGGTATCAAGCCAAGTTGCTAAAGTATAATGTAAGTTTTACATTTTCAAGCTTAAAGGTTTTATTTTATCTTACAGATTCTGTGATTTGTAGGTAGGGAAGGGGATTGGCCTAGTATAAAAAAGTAATGTTAAGTTTAGTATCTGGTATTTGGGACCCAGTCCTCAAGGTTAGGTGCCTGGTATTTTATCAAGAACAGTAGAGGGGGGCAGATGTGGCTCAAATGGTTGGGCGTCCATCTCCCATATGGAGGGACCTGGGTTCAAACCCCGGGACCTCCCGTTAAAAAAAAAAAAAAAAAAACAGTAGAAATAAAGGTAGGAGCATTTGATCGGCATTTGGTCTCTCTGTTCTCTAGAGTATTGTTTTCCTATATGTGTTACTGACATGAGACAATGAGACACAGTTAGCTTTGCGATAAGGCAGTTGCCTCTTCCTTCACCTTATATCCATCTGCCAAGAAAAAAAGGTAAATTCTAACATCTTCCTTCCTTCTGCGCACTGTTAAGGTTGATGGTACTGAAGTTTGAGTATCCTGACTTGTAAGAGATTTCTTTCATTGGGTGGTTTGATTTGTTTTTCAGCCTGCTCGATCTGGACACAAACATCTGACAGTGGAAGAATTATTTGGAACTTCTTTGCCAAAGGAACAGCCAGTAGTTGTCAGCCTTCATTCAGAAGAAGTAGAGAAGCTACCTGGAGAAGCCTCCCAGAAAGAACCCAGCCCATTCCTATCTTTTTCCTTTGAACAGTCAGGAGGCACTCCTCGGTCAGAAAACCTGGGTGTACAATCTGCTGCCCACCACCCAATCCAACCTGAAGTCACCACCCCAGTGCTAATCACTCCTGCCTCCATCACACAGTTTCACGAAAAGCATGCCCCAAGCTACACGATCCCATTGAGCCCTGTTGTTAGTCCTACTCTGCCAGCAGAAGCTCCTACTACACAGATTCCCCCCAGCTTACCTCGAAACAACACTATGATGAAGGCAGTGAAGACCACGCCTAGACAGAGGTCTCCACTCCTGAATCAACCAGTCCCTGAGCTAAGCCACTCTGGTCTGATTGCTAGCCACAGCCCCTTCAGGGCCCCCTTGAACATGACAAACACAGCCAGTACATCCCTTCCCAGCGTTGATCTTCTCCAGAAACTCAGGTTGACTCCACAGCATGACCAAATACAGACGCAGCCCCTTGGGATAGGTGCAGTGGCACCCAGCTTTCCTCCAGCAGCTGGCCAGCTGGCCACACCTGAGAGCTTCATAGAGCCTCCCCCTAAAACAGCAGCAGCAAGAGCAGCGGCCTCAGCCTCTCTGAGCAACATGGTGCTCGTTCCCCTTCAGGTACTGGTGGGAGGGTGGGGGTGGACAGGGTAGGTGATTATAATTAGGTGGGATGAAACTGCAAAGTTCTCAGTTTTAAATGACATCATTCAGGGTGGTTTTAAAGCAGCTACTATTGAGTGTGTCGGGTTAGAAAGAGGAGGTGAGAAACCCTGAAGTGAACAACCAAATAAGTAAATTGTGTGGCATTCAATTCCATTTCCCCAGACTATTTCAACTGATAATGACTAAGAAGCCATAAAGGTATTTTAGGATCTTTTGTTCATTTTATTTTTGCCTGACAATTCTAGGAGTCTTCATTTGATTTGAGACCATAGATCAAAAATTATCCAAGCTTTGTTTCATTCCAACTCCCTCAGTACACTCATTGAATGTCTACTTTGTTCCAGTTGGCACTAGGGATAACATAAGAACATCCCAGATTTGGAGGTGTGAGGTCAAATAAAGCTTCCCAGTGAAACTGATATTTAATCCAAGATTTGAAGATTGAGTAGATGTTAGCCAGATCTTTCCTAGAAGTGAGAAGAGTGTTTGAGGCAGGACGACTAGCATGTGCAAAGGCCTGGAGATTGGGAAGTGGATGTGGCTCAAGCATCTACCACATGGGGCGAGAAGACGAGCAAGACAGCAAGCTGACCCAAGGGGCTGGCACGGTAAGCTGATGCAACAAGGAGACACAAAGAGAAACCCAATAAGAAACAAAACAAGTATCTTGCTTAATTTTTGAAAATTGAAGAACCTCCTTCATTCACAGAGTGTTTGGTAAAACCAGGGATTTGACATTGGTTGTGATTGAAAACGAGGACATAGCTTCAAATTGAACAACTTTCTTTGAATTCAAAACTGAAGAACTTCATGAATTCACAGAGCATTAGCTAAAATCATAGTTTTGACATTTATTGTATGTGAAAAAAGTGTTTAGCAGGCAGTTAAGCAACTTGCTTTGTTTCCAAAATAGAAGAACCTCCTTCATTCCCAGAGCATTAGGTCAGACAAGGGTTTTGATATTGAAAGTAAGTGAAAACAAGTGCATAGCAACCAATTAAAGAAATAACTTACTTAGTTTTCACAAAAGAATAAACTACTGCATTCCAAGAACATTAGATAAAACCATGGTTCTGACAT
>JAKSZT010000397.1:1629-19048 GCA_026826555.1 Tolypeutes matacus
TTTTTTTTTTTTTTATCTATTCTACCTGGCTATCTGTCACTTTAGGTATTCATTATATATGTACATCATGCATAGACATGTTTGTCCAATATTGAGTTGTCTCTTGCATCAACTCAAATATGTTCTCCCATTTTAAAGCATTCAAAAGTAAGGATACTGTTCCTAAGATTGTCACTTACAGTGCACTGTAGGAAAATTTCTTCTGGAAGCTGATGATACTAAAACACATTCACACTGTAGCTTAAGGCCTCATTGGATTTTTGGTTTTGCCTTCCTCCCACCTGGGATATTTTTTGGTGAGTAGAGCTCATATATATATATATATATGGCCTGTTTTCCCATATACATTTTCATTTTGGTAATGGCCTTAAAGTTATTGGCAATAGCCAAAACTAGGCAAATTTTAAACTTGGTCTGTTACTAAGGGTAAACCCCAATACTTCCTTTTATTCCATTTTAGCTATTACAATGATTATTAACCAATAAATCACATATTTACCTTGTTTTATGTTATATGATTTTTCTTTATGTATCAAGATCTCTTAATTTGGCCCTGCTATTTCTAAACTTCATTAGTAACTTTGACCTCTAATAACAGATCACAACACAGCTGTTCCTTCATACCATGAGTGATTTGGTAGCAATTCAGGAATCAAAGGTTTGTCAAACCCTACCCTCTCATCCTCCCTGTTCAAAAACCATGCTTTCACCATGTTTCAGTGAGACAAGGCCATCTAGATAATCCTATGTCTAATGCTATTGGGTGTTGTGGGTCTTCAAGACCAACCTAATTTTCAGTGATTCACTAGAAGGACTCACAGAATTCAGGAAGTCATTATGATCACTGTTATGATTTATTACAGAGAAAAGATTTGAATTTAAAGCAGGCATTGCAAAAGATATATAAAGAAGTTTCCCAAAGATACCAGACACAATCTTCCCACATGGAATCATGTTAACAGCATTAATTCTCCCTTCAACAATGTGTAACAGAACACACAGAAATTATTATCAACCAGGAAAGTTCATTTGAGTGTTGGTGTAAAGAGCTGTTATTGGAGCAGCTCATGTAACCAGGGAGTGCCTATGGCTGAATTTAGTTGCATTTGCTAGTTTCTCCAGATTACAAACTGATATTGTGTGGCCCACTATAAATCAAATTGTTAGAAAAGGCAATCTGGCATGATCCAAGGCCCCAGGAAATCAAAGACAGTCTTAAAAAGAAAGATATCACAAAAGTTTTTAATTTAACTCCATGTAGCCAAAAAATAACCAAAAGTTTCTCTGGAGTGTGCAGGGTTTGGCCAACACAAGTCTGCTGAGATAATCCTTTGTTGCAAAGATTTATGCAAAGCACTCCACTGAATAATGAGAGCACACATAGAACATCATTCAGAATAAAACAAATATTTGGCTATGAAAAAAGCCACAATAAATTAAAAAGAAGAAAACCATACAAAATATCATGTCCAAATGCAATGGAGTGACACTGGAAATTAATAACAGAATGAAAACTGGAAAAGTCCCTAATAAGATAAAATTGCACAACACACTCTCAAATGATCAGTGGGTGAATAAATAATCAGAAGGAATATATTAGAAAATATTGTGAGATGAATAAAATAGAAACACAACATAGCAAAACTTATGGGAGGTAGTTAAAGCAATGCTCAAAGGTAAATTTTTAATTGTAAATACCTACAATTAATAAAGAAGAAAAATATCAAATCAAGAAAGTAATTTTACCTGATAGAACTAGAAAAATTAAAACAAACTAAACCCAAAGCTATCAAAAGGAAGGAAATTATAAAGTTTAAACAAGAGATATTTGAAACAAAGTTTGGAAAAACAGATGTAGAATCAAAAACAAATAAAACTTGGTTCTTTGAAAATATCAACAAATTGACAAACCTTAAATAGATTGACCAAGATGAAAAAAATAAAAATAAAAGAAGACTCACATTATGAAGATCAGGAAAAAAATGAGGAATAGTATAAAAATTTCCATGCCAAAAATATAAACACATATGAAATGGATGGATTCATAGGAACAAAACTACCATAACTAACCCAATAAAAATTTTGAAATAGGAGAATAAAGAGAATATCTGAATAAACCCATGAAAAGTAAAAGAATTCAATCAGTAATCAAAATCCTCCCAATAGTCACTTGTCAAAGATTGTGGAATGGGATTTCTAGGAATTGTTCCTCCACAGAATGTTTGAACAAGTAATAAAATTGAATAGCCATCTTACTCAGAGCTCTTAAAAAGGATAAAAGTGTTGCAATAACTGAGAGACGACTGAAGCAGGCAAAGAGAAAATTATAAATGGTACGGAAAATTCATGGCAGCCTTGTTGATCATTCTTTCACTCCCTGCTTAACAAGATGTGGAGCTGGTATGTAACTTTAGTATAGGTCCCTGGACACATTCTGGAGGGAGAGAAGTAACCCTTATGCATGCATCAGCATATGTGAAAATCTGTGCTGGTAAACTGGTAGTAGCCTGAAAGAGTGACACAGAACATTCACCTCTGGCTCACCACCCCAGAACATGGCCTGCACACAGAAGTAGATGTCAGTCAGCTAAATCAGTGTAATAAATAATTAAGTTAAAGTGGCCTGGTCAAAGAATAATTGGCTTTAAAACATACAATAGGACAGCTGAGATGAGGAAAATCTATTTCATAGGAAAAGAGGGGACTTTTTAATTCATGCGAACAAGGAATTTCTGAGGCCAGAGGTATGTGGTCAGGACAAGACACATGCTCAGAAAATACTGGAGAGGACATTGGACTTTCACCTGTGGCTGAGTTTCATTACTATGAGTTCTAAGCTCTGGAAAAAAGCAGCAGCTCACACAGAACCAAATAGAAAAGACCATGAAAGTTATTTTGCATTTATTTGGTTTTGTTAGTGCCTGTAATTCATATAAATTTCTGTCATATCACTACCTAGTTGCAAACATAAACAATAGACAACTCTGTGTCTAAGTTCAAGAGCTGCACATTAAAATATTAAATTGCACAGAGTACAAAACATATTTGAAGACAAATAAAGAAACTGGAAATGATGGCCCATCCAAAGAAAGAAGATAAAACATCAGAGACCATCAATGAGGAGTACAAGGCTTTGTAGATAACAAAGACTTAATGGCTTTATGTATGCTCAAAGAGCTAAAAACAGAGAAAAAAGCACTACAGGATATCAGTGAATGATATGTGAACAAA
The DNA here is from genome assembly GCA_026826555.1 of Tolypeutes matacus. Lineage (NCBI taxonomy): Eukaryota > Metazoa > Chordata > Mammalia > Cingulata > Chlamyphoridae > Tolypeutes > Tolypeutes matacus. Next base: position 4,861 of record JAKSZT010000397.1, read on the forward strand.
AGGAGAATATCAAGAGAAAAAATAACCAAACAATGAGAACTTCTGTGGGAGATGATAGAGTAGGGGGCTCTATGACTCAGTGTTTCCAGCAAAATAAATATTAAACAGGCAGGAAGTGTCTGAAACTCCAGAAGCCAGAGGAACACTGTACATCATGTGGGGAAGAGCAGAAAGAAGAGGCTGATAAATTATGGTAAAGAACTCTAAATGTTCTCTCCACATGGTGAAACTGTTATGGCAGTGTGAAGTGCTACAGCGTCCCATCCCTTGCTAGTGACTAGTGACAGAAAGATATAAAATCCCCTTCCCCAAGAACAGTCACACTTCATGGCTTTTGATTAGAGAATTTGGATCACCTGGTTCTGGTTCTGAAGGCAGCAGACATTGTATCAGCCCCATCCTGGAGAAAGACAGGGTGGCAGCTATTGTTTCAATCATCCCATGAGAGGGATGTAGTTGGTGGAATGGCTGCATTTGCTGGTCAGGCCAGCAGGCTCTGCTTCAGGGAACCATTGGAGAAGTTTTACTCTTATTCCTGATTCCTCTTCAGAGCACTTTGGAGTTGGTCTGTGCCCCCTTTGTGAGTCCTTGGCCCTGTTTTGGCTCAGAAAGACCACATTTGCAAATTCTTCACTGATGTGACCCTCCTCCTAGAATTTGTCCTCCAGGCAAAAGCAACATGAGACAACACAAGGAGTGCAAAAATTATAGAGGTGCGTAGTCTGGAACAAAGGCTTACCACTTTCAGATACCTAGGAAAAGGAGGTTTGCAGCCTGGGAAACAGTTGGACAACCACACTCCTGTAAATAAGGGAACTCCAAAACATTTAGAAAGCAGAAACAAAGGACAAGACATAGGTCAAGTAGGACAGGGAAAACCTTGAACAATGAATTCAATTTGTGCAGGTCTTCCTGGGAGGAGTGCTGAAGCTCAAGGAAATCTCCAGCTGCTTAGAAAACCAGGAAATAGACATCCCAAGGAGTAATTTCCAGAGTGAACATTTTAAGATATTAAAATGTACATTATGGAATGAAAGAGTACAAGGCAAGCAAAGAAATAAAGAAAGATGGCCAATCTGAAAGAAGAGGATAAAAACACAGAAAACACAATAGAAGATGAGACTGTGGACATTCTAAACAAAGCTTTTAAAATAATTTAAAAATGCTCAAGGAGATGAATGAAAATACAAAGACAGAATTATAGGATATTAGGTAAACATTGAATGAACAAGGTGAGAGTCTAAGTAAAGAGATATTTTTAAAAGGAAACAAACAGAATGACTGGAGTTGAAGACCACAATAACTGAAATTTAAAAAATGCCCCGGAGGCTTTTAAGAGCAGAATGGAGATGACAGGAGGAAGAATCTGTGAACTTGAAGACAACAACTTGAAATGAACCAAGCTGAGGGGCAGGAAGGAAAAGCAAAAATAACCCAAGATACCTATGGGACACCATCAAACACTCCAATATACACATTATGGGAGTCCCAGAAGAAGAAAGAGTGATGGAAAACTCAAGGAAATAATGACAAAGAACTTCCCAACACCAAATAGAATAAACATGAAGAAAAATACACACTGTCATGTATTTATTGCATTATTGAATGCAAAAGACAAGGATGAAAGCTATAGAAGAAAACATGCATACAAGACAGTTGCACTAAGATTAACTGCTGATTTTCCCTCAGAATACTTCAAGGGAAGAAGGTGATGGGTTGAAATACTTAAAGTGCTGAAGGAAAACATCTGCAGGCCAATAATTTTATATCTGGTAAGACTCTCATTCAAAAATGAGGAGGAAATTAAAGCATTCTCATATAAACAAAAACGGGGTAGTACATCACCACTAGACCTTACCTAAGCAATAAAAAAGGGAGTTTTTCAGACTTAAATGAAAGGACATGAAACAGTGGTTCAAAGCAGCATAAAGAAATACTGAAGTAAAGGTAATCATTTGAGCAATTAAAAATGCCACTGTTATTGTTCTATTTGTTTGGTATGTAACTCCACTTCTTACTTTCTACAGGTGCTAAAATGCAAATGCATAAGAACTAATGATAAATCTATATTTTTGGACATACACTGTACAAAGATATAAGTATTAGCATGTAAAAAATGTTGGAGGAACAGAGAGGTATAGAAAAAGTCTGTGTGCATGCTATTGAAGTTATGTGGATAAGAAACATGTACAATTGTTACATATTTAGGATGTAAATTTTAAACCTTAGGGTAACCAATAGGAAAACATGCAAAATATATACTGATAGAAATGAGAAGTTACTGAATATGGTACAACATAAGAAAGCAAATAACTTAAAAAAGTAGGCTTTAATGGAAGCAAGAGACTAAAAAGTTCCAATATTTACAGAGGCTAAGTAGAAAAATGGCAAAAGAACGTGTAATACCAGTAGTGACTTTAAATGTAAATGGATTAAATTCTTCATTCAAAAGGCAGAGATTGATAGAATGGATAAATAACCATGACCCAACTATTTGCTGTCTGTAAGAGAATCACCTAAACATCAAATATGCAAGTACATTGACAGTGAAAGGATGGAAAAGAACACCATGCAAGTAGTAACCAAAATAGAGTTGGATATTCATACTAATATCAGATAAAATAGACTTTATGTCAAAAACAGTTATGAGAGACAAAAATCATTACATATTATTCATAAGGAATAGTATAAATGGGACTATTCAACACAAATATGTAACAATTATAAATACATGTGCACCTAACTGTAATGTGCCAAAATATATGAAGCAAATACTGACACAATTGAAGGGAGAAATTGACAGTTCTATATTAAGAGTAGGAGACTTTAATACACCACTTAATAATGGACAGAACATATAGTCAGGTCAATAAGGAAGTATAGGACTTAAATGATATATTAAATCAACTAGGCCTAGCATGTATATACAGAACCAAACAAAAAAAAAAGCACATTTTACTCAAGTGCACACGCATCATTCTCCAGGATACATCATATGGTGGGTCACAGAACATGTCTCAACAAATTCAAAAATATTGAAATAATGCAATGTATATTCCATAACCACAAAGGAATAAAGCTAAATATCACTAACAGAGAGAGAAATTAAAAAAACAAAACAAAACAAAACAAACAAAAAAAAAAGCACAAATATGGGAAATTAAACAACACACTGTTAAACAAACAGCAGCTTAAAGAGAAATCAGAACCAAAATTAGGAAATAGCTTGAGGTTAATGAAAATGAACATAACAACACTCCAAAACCTATATAAGATATAGTGAAATAGTGCTGAGAAGGAAATTTATAGTTATAAATGATAACATTAAAAAAGAAGAAAGACCTCAAATCAGTTACCTAACTTCAAAACTGGAAAAACTAGAAAAAAGAAGAGCAAACTAAATTATGGAGAAAGAAGGAAATAACAAAGATTAGAGTGGAGACAAATAAAATAGAAAAAAATAAAACAATAGACAGAATCAACAAAACCAAAACTTGGTTCTTTGAAAAGGTCTACAAAACCTTTAGTTTGACAAAGACAAAAAGAAAGGAAAAAAGTAATGAATATTAGAAACGAGAAAGGGGAGATTACTGTCAACTGCTGAAATAAAAATGATAATAAGTGGATAATATGAACAAATGTATACCAATAAATTAGATAAATTAGATAAAATGAACAAATTCTTAGAAATACACAAACTACCTACATTGATACAAGAAAAACTAGATCACAACAAGCCATTTTCTAATAAAATGATTGAATCAGTAATCAAAAGCATCCCAAAAATGTAAAGTCCTGGGCAGGAAGATTTCACAGAGGAATTCTACAAAACAATCCAAGAAAACTTAATTCCAGTTTTCCTCAAACTCTTCTCAAAATTTAAGAGGTAGGAAGTCGCCCTAACAAATTCTACAAGGCGAATATCAACCTAATAACAAAGCCAGATAAAGATACTACAAGAAAAGAAAACTACAGACCAATATCTTATATGAATATACATGCAAAAATTCTCATAAAACAGTAGCAAACTGAATCCAAAAGCAGATTAAAATAGTTATACACCATGATGAAGTGGAATTTATGCCTGGTGTGCAAGAGTAGTCCAACATAAAAAAAAAAAATCATTTAATGTAATGCACAACATTAATAGAATGAAGGAAAAAGCACATTATCATTTTTAAAAAAATGAAGTATATCATTCATAAATAAATATTCATAAATAATAAGTATATAGTAGAATTTCTGAACTTACAAAACATATTATACAGGGCTCTCAAACATCACCCAACAACAACAACAACAAAAACTTCCATGACTTTGAAACATTTGTTACAAACTGTTAATAACATCATCAAAATAGTACTATTAACTATAGCAAATATCTCACAATTGCTGCATTTTCCCCTAACACACCCAATTAACACTCTGTGGTAGTATTAAATATTTGTTATAGTTCATGAAAAAACTTTCTCAAATTTGCTCTGTTAACCAGAGTCCTTCTTTAACCATAGGATTCACTATATTACACAGTCCCATGCTTCGTTCAATCCATTCAAAGTATACACTCAGTGGCTCTCATATTCATTACAGAGTCATACTGTCATCATTTCAGTCAATTTTAAAATGTTTTCATTACTCAAAAGGGAAAAATCCCATAACCCTTATATTCCACTTTGTTGTCCCTTAGACCTGATGTAATATCATCCTTTATATTTCTGTGAAAATATTGCAATATTATTGTAAACTATTGTCAATATATTACAGTAGCTCTAATTTTCCTGTGTATCACCATATTCTTAACATTTTGTAAAAGAATAACATTATTATATTTATACTATTAACCACAATTTGCATCCATTACTGAAATCACTAAATTGTAATTATCATTATTATGAAAAGCCTACATGTAATATCATACGTAATGGTGAAAGACTGAAATCTTTCCCTCTAAGATTAGGAAAAACACATGTCACACTGTCACCACTGTTATTCAACTTTGTACTTGAAGTTCCTGCCAGTGCAATTAGGCAAGAGAAATAAAAAAGAGGTTCCAAAATGGAAAGGAAAGAGCAAAAGTTTCCCTGTGTGCAGATGATATGATCCTAAATACAGAAAATCTTAAAAATACAGAACAAAGCTTTAGAGCTAATAAATTAATTCATCAAAGCAGTGTGGTACCAGAACATCTCTTGAAAATCAGTAATGTATCTATACACAAGCATTGAGCAATCAGAACCAGAAATCAAGAAAAAAAAATCAATTTATAATAATAAATAAAAGAACAAAATATCCAGGAGTAATTTTTCTATGGATGTAAAGGACTTCTACAGAGAAAACATTCCTAAAAGAAATTAAAGGTCTAAATAAATAGAATGATGTTTCTTGCTTATGGATTAGAAGTCTAAACATCACAAAGATGTTGTGATAATTTGATTATTTTGTAGGCCCCAGAAAATTAGGATCTTAAATTGTTTGATTCCAGTGGGTATGAACCTATTGTGAGCCCTTGTTTAGATTATATTCAGTTAGATGCATTTGATTATATTACTCGAGTAAAGTATAGCCCAGAGTGGGTCTTAATCCTTTTACTGGATTCCTTTATAAACTGGAAATGGCATGGTCATAGACCCAGAGCTAAACCCCCAGAGCCTGAAAGAGAAGGTGCCACGATCCAGAAGCTGAAATCATTGGAACATATAAGGTGAGAGGAGCCACTGAAGCCAGAAGCTGAAAGAAATGATGCCTGAAGGAGAGGGGAAACATAAGCAGATGATATCATGTGCCTGATCACCCACAGCTGCAGCTTGTAGAGAAAGCATCTCCTGATAAAGCCTTGATATGGACACTTTCATGGCCTCAATCCTGTTAGCTTATAAATTAATGAATACTCGTTGTAAAAGCCATCCAATTTCTGGTATATTGCCTTGGCATCCTTTAGCAAACAAAAACATCTGTACTGCTGGAAGTCAGGAAAATGGTTATCTCTTGGTGCAGTATTGGCCAGACTGGGGCATGAGGGGAACTCTGGGGTTCTAATATATTTTGTAATCTGGGTGCCAGTATATAAGTGTTCTTGAATAGCAAATTCCATGTAGTTATCATTTTTAATAAGTGCATATTTTAGATGTTTATTAAACAATACAACTTTTTAAATCATCAACCATAACAATAAAAGAGCAAGGTGATTTAAATTCAAGAGAAACAAAACATAGTAAAAGCAGACACATGCAAGATACACGTAATGGGGTTTATAGATATAGACCTTAATATAGCAATAGGTAGATAATTCCATTATCTAATCATACAACATGACTTTTTTTTTTTATTATGGGTAAAAATCAAAATTCTCACAATACATACAAACACTTGCAATATGATATATAAATATATATGCATATATGTGTATTTGCTTACAAAAATGTTATTTATATATATATATATATACATATATTTTAAGAGGTGCTTAGATTACCCAAAATATTACACGGAACCCACTGGGATTCCCATGTTCCACACCTCCCACACCTCCCACCACATCCCACACAAACATCTCCCACAGTGTGGCCCACCACCCTCAATGAACTCATGAGTTTTGATGACATTGTAGTTGAAATATGACAGAATATGTAAGAAATTCAGATCAAAAGTTTAAAATACGTCTATATCTCCACAAATATAAAAATAAAAGGCTACTCAAAGTCTTCCCTTACTATCTGTAAGTGATCTGTAATTTCCCTTCCCTTCCCCTTCCCCTTCCACTTCTCCTTTGCCTTCCCCTTCCCCTTCCCCTCTCCTTTCCCTTCCCCTCCCCTCCCCTCCCCTCTCTACTCTTCCCCTGCTCATTTCTCCCCACCTCTCTTCTTTTCACTATTCCTCTTCTCTATTTATTTTATATTCCATAATATAGTCTATTCCACTTTGCACCTTTAGCAAACTAAAATGGGTGCAAATACTACTCAAAGCAAATTATAGATTCAAAGCAATTGCAATAAAAATTCCAAGAACCTTCCTTGCAGAAACTGAGAAGGCAATCGTCAAATTTACATGGAAGGGTAAGGGACCCTGAATAGGTAAACCCATTTTGAGAAAGATGAATGAAATTTGAGGACTCAAACTTCCCAATCTTAAAACTTATTACTATGCCACAGTAATCAAAAGAGCATAGTACTGGCACAAAGAAGACATATAGACTAATAGAATAGAATTATGAATCCAGAATTCAACCCTCACATTTATGAACAACTTATTTTTCACATGGTGGAAAATAAAACTTAATTGGGAAAGAGTAGTCTCTTTAACAAATAGCGCTGGGAAAAAGCACTCACACCTCATATCATACAAAAAAAAAAAACTCAAAATGGATTAAAGAACTACATATAAGAACTATCTTGAACTATCAAGTTCCTAGAAAAAAAAAAAAAAAGAATGGAAGCATCTCCAGAACATTGTGTTAAGCAATGGTTTCTTAGACTTTACACCCAAAAGCAGAAGCAATAAAAGAAATGAAAGACACATGGTACCTCATCAAAATAAAAATTTTTGTATATCAAAGAACTTCTTCATGAAAGTAAAAAAGACAACCTACACAATAGGAGAAAATATTTGGAAACCACACATCTGATGAAACATTAATATCTGGTATATATAAAGAAATCCTTCAACTTACCAATAAAAAGAAATATCCAGTTAGAAAATGGGTTAAAGACTTGACATCCTTCCAAAGAAGATATACAAATGGCACAAAGGCATATGAAAAAATGTTAAACATCATTAGCCATCAAGAAAATGCAAATCAAAACCATAATGAGAACCATTTCATATCCATTAGAATGGTTGCTATTAAAAAAATAAAAAGAACAAGTGCTGAAGAGGATGCAGAGAAATAGTAACACTCATTCATTGCTGAGAATGTAAAATGATGCAGATGCTGTTGAAGACAGTTTAACAGATTCTCAGGAAGCTAAGTGTAGAATTACCATAGGATCCACCAACATCACCACTAGGTATATACCCAGAAAAACAGAAAGAAGGGACACAAACAGATATATGCACACCGATATTCATAGTGGCATCATTCACAATTGCCAAAATATGGAAGCAATGAAAAAGCCCAGCAACAGATGAATGGATAAACAACATGTGGTATATACATGTGATGGAATATTATTCTGTAGTAAAAGAGGAATGAAGTTAAGATACATGTGATAACATGGATGAACCTTGAATACATCATTTTGATTCAAATAGGCCAACCACAATTGCCTTTGTAATAATAATAAAACTTATGCCAGTATTATAGTTGTATAATAACAAGTCCTGGTTGAGAAGAGTAAATATAAATCACCCATGCTTTTCTTAATTTGCATTAAAATGGTATGTTTCCTCTATTGCATACCAAATGAATGTTAATTTCATTATTTACTATCATTAAATTGAATTTTATATCATTACAGATGTGATATTTTTTCATTTTGCACCCTTAAGAGACACATCAACCCCATGATTCAATTTGTTAAACAAAATTATATATTATTTGTTTCTATTGGTAAATCATGCAGTCCCAGCTATTTTTCCCAGTTGTGACAATGTACTTTATTGTGATTTCCATACAATTTTCCTGTTCCTTTTTATAACAAAAACATTTCAAAATTCTGAAATTATTCCATAAGAAAATAGTACACTTAGTTCTTTGAAGACAGAGCGTAAAAATAACCAATAAAACATGTAATGTTTTCTCCTTTAACACTGTAACATAGTATTCTAGACACCCTTTTTAACAGAATTAAGAATCAAATTATGTTTAACTTAACATTCAATCTATCATCAAAAGCAGGGGCACTGTAATATCCACTAGAGGATGGAGTGAAATCTTTAGAGAGCAGTGACATTTCCATCCCCCAGAGAGGTCTTTGAAAACCTAACAACACTGAGTAGATCATATAAACTCCTACCTTTGGAGCTCTTGTTCCAAGTTCAGTAATAACTTCTTTATTTTCCATAATCCTATGGAAGTTACTCTACCTCCTTACCTTAACAAAAGCTTAGAACTAACTCTCTCGGGTGGCATTGCTTAGCATCTCATTCCTTTTGCATTTCAGAGTTGGTTTGTGTACCTGACACACTTCTTGCTATTTAAAGTTTTGCCCAGAATGTAGGTTCCACATTGCCTTTTAAAATATATATTATTTTAAAATTTATGCTATCAAAATACAAAATCCACTCTCCCAGAGTCAAAAGCATTCCATTAATCAGTGGCTACTCTCTTTTGTTTATAGATGAAATTAAGATCATGGATTTCTTTTCTTCTGAAATTCTTACCCTCAGTCAGATGTCCAACCCATCCAGGCATCTTGCTCCTTAGGTCTTTGGCTATCTTTCCTCTTGTAGTTTGTTTATTTCAGTCATTCTTATAGCCATACTTTTCATTTTGGTAGCACCCCAAACTGAACCATGTCTTAAATTACTAATTCAAACAACCAAACCCATAAATTTCACTTTCTGTGGATCCATATAACTCACATAACACTATATCAAAGGCATTTTTTTGAACTCTGTTTTTTTTTTTATTTCACTGATCTCTTCCTTATCTCTACGTGCATTTCTTTCTTTTAATGACAATCTAAGACTCTAAAGACCATTACCCCCTTTGCTCCTCTATCCAGCCATGCCCACAGCTAGGTGCTTACCCCAAATGATGCCCATCATTCTACATATGTCTCTGAGCTCACAAAGCTGAGTAATCTTAAAGCAAAAGGCACAACCAGGCAGGTCAGTATTCCAATAAATTGATCATATCCTATTTCCAATAGGAAATCAATATTGCTCCTAAATCCAACTCTGTCTTCAGTGGGCTCTCTCTAACACTTTACAAAATTAGTACTGTATACCTTTGACAATTTCTTCAAACTCTGACTTCCCTTCTCTATGGCCAAAGAATTCCAAAGTTTTCCAGCCAGCCTGAAGATATAGACTCCAGGAAGAAAAAGCCTTCTACATTTCTGATACCATGAAACTAATAAATTACTGTTCTTAAGCCAGCCTATTGTATGGTATTTGTTTTAACAGGTAGGAAAATAAAGCAACCTGAATTCCTGAAGTCTCTCCAATGTTAATCAATAATTTTTTTCTCCTTCTTTGCATAGTACAGCACCTCTCAAGTTTAACACATTAAAAAGAAGCTTTTGGTAAGATAATTTAAGTCTAATTAAATGGAAGGCACAATCAAAATGCTAAACAGAGGTAATCCTTTGTAGTGTAAGGTAGTTGACCCTTCCCAAAACCACACATATACAAGGTTAAGTTTCCATTTACCAATTCCCTCCCTATTTCTGACTCTAGAGCATTACTCTTCTATACAAAATTCAAACTAGATGAATTAAGGAAGGAATAACAACACTTCTCCCAGGCAAAAACAAAGAAGTAAAAGTAAACGTGGTAACGCAAAGATCTGATGTGAGGAATGTGTTTGAGCTAAAGGATCAAATCATACTTATGCTTGAAGTTCTGGGATTCATGTGGAACAAGTCTGTGAAGATGGTACAACCTGGCATCACAGCAAGGGAAAGATTGAGCAATACCAGAATTTCCACTCTTGATTTCCTCATGCATGAGGCTTTTCCTGTGATGGACTACAGCACTCAAACCTAAATTCAAGCTAAACTCCTCTCCTACATGTACTATAGCAATGGCCTCAGCAACTCTTTCTGTCTTCCACTCTACTCTATAAACAACAATTAGACTTCAATAATACATGAAGGATTAATATGCTTCCATAATCAACCATTTCTCTTAGTGTAAAATACAAAAACCTAGTAAATATTGGCTGAATAAAATAAAATAAAATATGAAAGGTGTTTTAGCCTTTAATAAAATTCTTTGATTCTCACTGTTTACAAATATCATATGATACTATAGAGTCCTTCCCTCCCTCCCTCCCTCCCTCCTTCCCTCCCTCCCTCCCTCCCTCATTCCCTCCCTCCCTCCCTTCCTTCCTTCATTCCTTCCTTCCTTCCTTCTTTCCTTCCTTCCTTCCTTCCCAGAATAATATTAAATAAATAATATTAAAGAAAAATTACTGAAAAGTCCAAGTTATTGTGAATAAACATTTGGTACTTCAAAAATCGTTATTTGTTTTTCTTATCACTAGATCATTTTCGTTAACATGTACTTCAAATATATCCTTTTTTCTCTTTTCATTTATTCATTACACATTTATTTAATGAGCACCAATGGTATCAGGAATTGGATCTAGAAGTACTTAATCTAATAACTGTTATTAAAAGATGTGTAACTTTCTGTGCCTAAGGCTATGTGAACATAAGAGATTGATTATAGAAAAATCTTTAAATTGTGTGTGTGTAGTTCAATGCACTGGAGTTCTACAACAGGACTGCCTCAAGAGATGGAAGCAAATGTATAAGGACTAAATTGCCTCATTAATGGTTTGATAGAAACAATTAATCTTTCTGACCAGTTGTAGGCAAGGAAGCATAAAGTAACTGTTTCTTTCTGCTTTTTGGAAATAAACATGGCACTGAAAATGAGATTTATCTTTAAAGATACTGAATCTGTCACTAACTTTTCATAGTAGTTAATTCACTGTGTCATCTTTGGACTTTCTGTGGATTAGGCAAGATTTTCCTTACCTAATAAAGAAACTTCCTTTCACCCTTCCTCCATTGATACCAAAATTTCTTCTCACGGTTTTTCTAACTGCCTCTTTGAAGTCTTTATTCCTCAAGCTGTAGATAACAGGGTTCAGCAGTGGAATGACAATAGTATAGAAGACAGAAATTATCTTGTTGATTTCCTGTGTCAGGTGTGCATTGGGATGAACATACATCAAGATCATTGTTCCATAGTAGATAGTAACAACAATCAAATGGGAGCCACATGTAGAAAAAGTCTTCATCCTGCCAGAGGTTGAGGGAATTCTCAATATGGAGGACACAATAAAAACATAGGAAATAAGTGTAAGAAAAAAACAAATGCACAGCACAGCAATTGACAAGATAAAGATTGTCATCTCTGTGATAAAAACACTGGAACATGAAAACTGCATTAGAGGAGGGAGGTCACAAAAGAAATGATTGATCTGATTGGATCCACAAAAATCCAACTTGGAAATATCAGGGAAGGCAGAAAGCCTGTTCCAATGCCTGTCAACCAAGAGATTGCCACCAACATGTTACAAAACTCAGGACCCATCAAGAAGGAGTAGTGGAGTGGAGTACAGATAGCCAGATATCGGTCATAGGCCATCATAGCCAGAAGAAAGCACTCAGTAGCTTCAAAGAACACAAAGAAATAAAGCTGTGCCATACAAGCAGAGAATGAGATGCCCTGGCCCTTTGAGAGCAGATTGGATAAGAAAAGTGGCATAATGGTGGAGGTATACCAAATCTCCAGAAAGGAGAGGTGTTTGAGGAATGTGTACATAGGTGAGTGCAGTCGTTGGTCTTTATTCACCACCACAATGATAATGATGTTCCCTATAACTGTGAGAAAGTAGATGAACAGGAAAATAGCAAAGAGCAAAGCCTGCCATTCAAGGAGGTTCTGGAATCCAAGCAACTGAAATTCAGTGACAGCGGACACATTCTGAGGCACCATTTCTTATGGGGGAAAATATTTCTGAAATAAAAATGACATGCAATTCTTAAAAATATTTACAATATTTCCCATCAATGATTGTAACTTCAGAGATTCATTTTTAATAGTTTAGAATTTTATGCCCATTTTTTTAGAGTGCTAAAGATTCTGGTATAGGAATAACTTCCTTGATAAAGCATAAATTCATCTCTTTTTTTTTTTTATTAGCATACATTTTGAAGTCACAAGCTGAATGTGAATATCAGTTCATGGACTCCATAATTTGCATGTGTTTTTCTAAACAGAAAATGTCAAGGATATAAAGACACAAGCAAAAATTAAAACTGTGATTAACACTTACTACAGAAACTATGGTAGATTAAATTATGTACCTCAATTTAGAGATGCTTTTAATCTTAATCTGTATTCCTGTGGGTATGAACCCATGGAAAATAGAACTTCTTGAAGATGTTATTTTTTTTTCTCATCTCAAAATATTTAATTTTGCTTTGAAAAGGCTCCATTCCCACCCACCCCCAAGATGTTATTTTTAGTAAGGTGCGACCCAACTGAATCAGGGTGGGTCTTAATCCAGATTGCAAGAGTCCTTATGAAGAGCCAGAAGCTGGGAGTCAGCTGAAAACTGAAACAGCAGAAGAAAGAAAAGGTCTTTGCATTCGACAGGAAAGCCAAGGAACCACAAGTACTGCTGGCAGACAACAACAGAACACTGAAGTCTCTTGGGAAGAAAGAAAGCCTTGCAGATATCTTGATCTTGAATTTATCGTCTTGAAACTGTGAGCCAATAAATGTTTGGTGTTTAAGCCAACTCATTTTGTGAATTTGTGACACCTCATGCAAACAAAGACAGAAACTAATAGAAAGGAACTGATTTAATTATTTTAAAGTGATAAGAAAATTAAATGAGAGTTTATCTTTTGTTTTAATTTTTTAAAAAGGAGAACATTCATTGTTCTCCATAATTTTGTGTTAATAGTTAACAATTTCCAATAATTTCTAAAGAGATTTTTTATAAAGCAAAAAGACATTCATTTAGCCTAATTTTTTAAATATATTTTTTATTTTTATTTTTTTAAAAGGTATTTAGATTACATAAATGTTACACAAAAATATAGGGGATTCCCATATGCCGCGCTTCCCACACCTCTCACATTTTCCCACATTAACAACATACTTCATTAGTGTGGCACATTCATTACGTTGAGTGTCCTCAACCTTACTGCAAAAAGCAATTCAGAGGTCTAATTGACACATGGTTGTGTTTTCCTTTCACTTTCAGGGTGTGAAAGAAGTCTTGACCAGGTATGTTTACTTTTCAAATCAGTAAGTGCATTGAGAGAGGCCTAGGAGATTGGTGAATAACCCTAGACATCAGGCGAACGCTGAGATGTATCGACTCTGTGTGCTTTTCAGAAGTAACAGTGTCACACGATTGGAACCAGAGACCATCTCCATGGAGCTGAGGACAAGTTGTCATGTCCCTGTCAGAGGTATGACAGTTTCCCAACATACCTTGGAACTTTCTTAACATTTCCCTCATTCCAGGGACATGACAACTTGTCCTCAGCTCCATGGA